>BMAV01012620.1:243516-266316 GCA_019973955.1 Trichonephila inaurata madagascariensis
ATACTATATAGATTTTATGCACATGTTTAATATTTCACATAACTATTACTTAAAGAAATTTTTTATTTATCTACATTATTTGTTTAAATTATTTTTTATGAAGATTTCAGCATTCAAAGTATGTTAAATGTAAAATGCTATTTTTTTTAATTAAAAATTTTTTTTTTGTTTGATTTTTAGACATTTTTACCGAGGCATAGTATTCATTTTTAACACATAAACAAGTAATGTAAAAATTGGTTGATATAATATCATTACAAACACAAATGATTCAAAACTTGAAACTGATTAGTGCATTGCCTCATTAATGATATGTTGTATGAAAAGTTGTTTTGTCCGATTTATAGGTAAAATATGGCGATGAAAATTATGATTAAATATTGGGTCGCGAATGTTGAAAATTTGAAAAGCACTAGGCTAAGTGGATAAGATTACATGAAATTACTCTTCAACTGGGATATGGGATATACATATAAGCGGGCAGATCTATGTACAGTGAAAATCGTTTAACACGAAACTGAGGGGACTGAAATATTTTTTCGTGTTAAAGAATATTGCAAAAAAAAAACAAAAAAAAAAAACCCATATATTCAACAAAAGTAAGCTTATTAAAGTACATTTAATGAAAAAAAAGTGAAAACTTTTAATTTCCCCAAATGCATATTGAATTTAAACACTACGATGTCTTGGGTAATACTAACCATATTAGATATTTTTGTAAAGTATCTTTCGCAAAAATCAGTTTTGAGACGCCTTTGTTAAATAACAATCCACAGTGCGTTGCCAGAGTCGCGGATAAGCATAAAAACCCTTTTCTATTGCGGTATAGCCAGCTGTCACGAATTTTTCTATCAAATGAAGGGTGTACGTAAAAAGTAGACATTAATGGACAATGTGTGTGAACTAACACACTGTGCACTAACATTCTGTTTTTCTTAAACTATGCTATTCTATCAGGAAATTGAGACTTATTTTGATTTTTCTTTAACTATTTAAAATTCAGCATATGTATTCGACTTATTATAAGTCTTATTTTGAGAAATTGCACAAAATTTTGCTTGCTTGATAGAATTATATACGGCCGCCCTCGTGCGGAGCACGCGCTGCACATTTGCTAGGATTGGCCCTGGTTAGACTGTGGCGTTACAGTGGGTCCCAAGTCATGTTGGGATCCCCGGCATTTAGAGAGCCGACCAAAAAGCCAAGTCGTCTCAACCGAAAGTTTTCTTGACTTTCAGAAGAGCAAAGAGCATTATAATTATATACTTTGACAAATGTACTGCCATGACCCAAAGAAAACCAAGAGCCTTGGAAAGAAATGGGAAACCCTGGCCACTGTGGGTCTTATCCCGATGCATCTGGAGAAAGCCGAAGCTGTTGCCAGCTTTCGCCTAACCACTGGACATGACTTTTTGGGAATATACTTCCACTAGCTGCTGACGAGGCCTGCCAGTTATGCGACCATGCCGGAATGGATGGTGACCACCTGCTCCAGTGCACTGGATTCGATGACAGCAATCGGTACAGGGAAGCTCGGCGTCAAATGGTCAAGAAGGCAAGCACGGGCGTTGGATAAATAAAATATATAAAAAGAGATGTGACTAGTGTTTTGAAATGATTTGTGGTTAAAACAGGTGACAAGAATGTATGTTTAGGCAATGTAAAACTTTTTCGATATTGAGTGAATAATTTTCTTTTTTTTTCACGTGAAACTATTCGACAAGTACTTAAATCAGATGGTTTACAAAGACATTCTGTAATATGTAATTTTGTGGGAGTTTAATGAATGAAAAGGTCCCGTGGTAGCGTATCGCGCTTCCACGCCAAAGGTCCGGGTTCTATTCCTGTTCTGGGCGAGTTCAACTCAACCTTTCATCCCTACTACAGTGGGTTGACAATTGAGTACCAAGCCTGCTTGGGTTGCTTAAACACTGCGGGTCTCGCTTTAGACTGACCACCTGATCGGGACATCTGCTCATGCACCTCAGTGCCCAATGGCCACGTATACTGGGATAGGCACAGAAGGCCCTCATGGGCTGTTGCGCCACTGAGTTTGAGTTTTTAAGGAATGAAAAATTGAGATTCACATCAACAACAAAAATGACTTTTTTTTCTAAGAAAGGGTTCTGAAACAAACCTTTCTTCTGCGAGATACAACAAAGGACAATAATGAAAGCACTTAATAACTGGCCTGAATAGGAATTCTTTTTTGTCACAGTTGCCAAAAGTATGCACAGCACAACCATGGACCAACAAGTTAGGGGTTCAAACAAAACCCTCATGCCAAGGTTAACAGCCTAGTGCTGAATATCTATTAAAAAATATTTCTATAAACCTGGTTAACATACTGATAAATGCATTTAATACTCTATTTCTTTGTGTGAGTTTAAGAAATGAAAAGGTCCCGTGGTAGCGTATCGCGTTTCCACGCCACAGGTTCGGGTTCTATTCCTGGGCTGGGCTTTGGTGTGTTG
Source organism: Trichonephila inaurata madagascariensis (assembly GCA_019973955.1). NCBI lineage: Eukaryota > Metazoa > Arthropoda > Arachnida > Araneae > Nephilidae > Trichonephila > Trichonephila inaurata. The sequence goes on from BMAV01012620.1 coordinate 245,991, forward strand.
TGCCATTTTATTACACAATATGGCATCTAATTAGAATGTGGTCTAATTGAAGAAGATATCTGAAAGTTAGAGAGAATTTTGAGTGAACAATTGGATAAAGGAAGTGAGTATGATCAAAATTAAATGAATCAATTCCTTATCTATCAAAGAGCATAATGAGAAGACAGGTATTTCTGCTGCAAAAAAAATTCTCTGGTATGTTGGTGTAAATTCTCTTTGCCCACATTATAATCCAATAGATTATTATTAGATATATTTGCTGTATAATTATTTTTATTTTATATTTAATGACTTTTTACTTCATGGACAATACAACAATATGAAATTGACCTTTTGTTCTACTCATTTTAAAATTCAGATGGCAACTAAATATTCTGTCAGCAATGAAATTTTCCCTAAAAAATAATATATTAATTTTAGAAGAAACAAAATAGATATGCTTAGAACAGAATGAAGCAAGAATACTCATTTCAATTTATGAGCTACTTGAGGAAAAGTTTATATTGATTAAAAAATTTAAAACCTTTTTATATAACAATTATCAATAAATTTAAAATAAAATGTATAAAAAATCACTATTTTATTTCCCTTAATATTTATTACACCCCCCCCCCCCCTCATTTTTTGAAAAGCTAGCTAATTTTGATGGGAGTGTATCCCTTAGTAGAATTTTTTAAAGAATTATGGAGTAAAGAAAGATGACATTTTTTAAATAAAATTGTCTTTGTAACATTTTGAAATTGCTTCAGTTCCTGATTTCTCTGTAAAAAGTAATAATTCAATATTGTTATGACCCGCATGTGCAGAGGGCGCTAGTAGTCCTCTTTGTTTACATTTGTACTCAAAATGCCAGTAGACTCTAACCACCGAGCAACTGTCGCTCAATAAACAAATCATTTTTCACTCGCTCTTCGCTTCAGTAGATAAGTTACAAAAACTCAAAATCTGCTCATAAATTGTTCAATATATACATTTGCAGAATTATCACATCATTTGTGGTCAAAGTTAAACTATCCTATCATGACCAAATATCATACGAATAATCTAGTCTAGCTGCAGTAAGATCATTATAACTATATAAGATGTTCACTACACAATTTTTATATATTCATTTCATACGAAAATCTAAAAATTGTCAAAGAGCTTATGCCTTTCTGTTGTGAATGCTCATTTCCACAAAGCAAATCATCAAAGCCAAAAAAGAGAAAAGTATGGAATAAAATTGTGGAATATATCTGATATCTAGAGTATTATGTTTACACTGCTGAAACTATATATTGGACAGCTTTTTCATGAAGAGCAAGACAAATATGAAGGAAGAAATGTCATACTGAGCCTAGTATTTATAATAGAGGATATTACCCCATATGTTTCAACTGAAAATTTCTTTACAAATTTATATCATTGATGTATACTGAAAATCGTGTTTTTTTAAAGAATTAATGAAACTTTTTTTACTGCAATTGAAACACCCAGGAAAAAAATAATTTATTCTCCTTAAATTTCAATCATCATATGACAAAAAAACCCCAACATTTTCCTCTGTACAGTAGAACAGAGGTGTCCAACATGCGACCCGCTGACTCTTTTTAAAGAAATTTTATAAATATCAGGTTTTTCATTTTAAAATTTATTTGAGGGGAAATTTATATATATATAAATATACAATGTATTTGTCTGTTACCTGTTCTTGTTTTAAAATAAATCCTTTTTGATAATATAGAAATGTCCTTTAGATTAAAATAGATTTATATTTTATCAAACCGTTACATTTGATTTTACTATAATAAATTACTTTTTTTAATAAATTCTGAATTGCATTATGCATATCCTTTACTATGAATGGTACATGATTCTCTGTGTGTGCGACTTTCGTTTCTCCTCCTCCTTTTCTGTTTGGAGTGCCCAAAAAGCAAGAGGCAATCAGAGATGTTTAGTAAAGTTTTAAAAAAATATTCAAGATGGTTAAGGTAAAGTGCAATGTATACTTAATTGTTTGCGAATGACAGCACAATCAAATTTCAACAATGAGTAATGAAAGATCAATTTAGAAGGAACACCATAATTTTCAAGAAAATGGCAACTGTAATATTTTAAACACATTATTTGATCATTGCATTATTACATTATATAAACATTATTATATTATCTATGTATGAATACATGAAAAATAATGAAAACAATAATAATCATTCATTCTGTATTAAATTTTTACTCCAAAAAATGTTTTTTTTTGTTTCCAAATCTGATATAAAGGTACATATTTTTATGTCCCACCAGATAATAGTTTTTCCAAAGTGGCCCGCAAGGTCATTTGGATTGGACATCCCTGCAGTAGAACATTGTTTATCTGAACGTTTATTATCAAGAGCTTCAAATATTTGGACCTACTGCTGCTCAAGAGAATCAGACTTTGCAGTGAAGAAACGAAAGTGTACATTGGTATAACGAAAAATAAGTGATTATTTTCCACAATAAAGGTAAAATTGCAACATTTTACTTTTTCTTTAAGCACTTTTCCCGCATGTGATGATTCTCAATATTCATACAGTGTCCAGTTCCATATACTGCATGGATCGCACATTTGATTTTCGGTTATCCGAACAATCACTTATCTGAATGGTGTCCAGTCTCGATTCGGAAAAATGACGTTATACTGTATTTAGTTTTCAATTAGGTTTGATTCTCGTTTCATACGTGCCAAAAAAAAAGGATACATTGATAACTGTGAGATAAAAGTTTCAGATGAGAAGGAAAGGAAACCACAAATTTTATATTATAGTGAAATTAAAAAAAAGAGTAGGAACACCTGATGTAAAATAGCTACCATTTATATATAAAAGAGGAGCTAAAAGATCAATTGTGCAATTTTTATGACTTGGTAGCACAATAAATACTATTATTTTTATGGATGAAAATTTTTAAAAACAAGCTTTACAAACAATGCCCTTTTTGTAAAGAAACTAGGAGTTGCCGTTGCTTGAGTTCAATTGACAGCCAAAGATGGAGATAGTACATATGTTTATATTACAAGAAAATAAGTATTTACAGTTAAAGTTTACACTTAAAAGTAGAAATGCGGTTAAATGAAAATTACACCTTTGAAGGTGCTGCGGACAAAGAACTTGCGTCTGTCCGTTGCGCTTTCTGTTTACAGAATTGTCCCGGTATGGGGTTGAAAAAAGTTTCAGTTGGGGTAGGAAGGTGGGAAAGTATGGCGCGCTCAGTTACAGTTAAGTGAGGAGTGTAGGAAACACTAGGAAAACTGTTAACTTCATCTCAGAAATATCAGGATAAGAGATATTCTTGTACCAATCAAGAGGGAAAAATGACAATTGCAGCAAGAAAAAATTCAGAAAACATTGGAATACCTAAACGAGGATGATGCAAGGATGTGGTTCCTAAAAGCAGACGAAAACACGCAAATGAAGTGTGCTTTATGTTCATCTTTTTTTCTGTGTGAAGAGCACGCAGATGTATACTGTAAATTGTGTTTTTAGAGAAATATGTTTTATTACAAGTCATTTCATGCTCAGATTGCCAGACTATTAAGGCCATAAATGATTTTGGTTTTGAGATATTGTACTCTCTGCAGATTTCAAAAAGACTGCAGGACCCATTGAAAATGAAAATTGTGTGAAACCCACTAGTAATGTTTTCCTGGTTAGAATTAATGAGTAATAAATCTTATTATTTTGAGGCAGAGTCAATACACAAGTATGTATAAGTTGGTACCACACTTTTAATTTTCTCATGATGCCTTAAGAGGTTTCAAGGCTCAGTTAAAATTAGCATGCAGCAGCTCCCTTATTAAGCATAATAGGACTTTGACTGAACCAGGATTTAAACATCCAATCCAACCTTTGTTTAGGAGTGAACATGCATGTTTAAGGACAATAGGATCAAGTACATTGAGTGGGGGGGGGGGGGGGGGGAGATATAAAAAAAAAAAAATAAAAAATTTTTTAAAAAAATTTTTTTTTTTTTTTTTTTATGAAAAATGCATGAATGTTTAATCTTACACAATAACAACTGCTCAAAATGTTGCTTTTTCTCCCATCCTTTTTTGTTACAGGAAAACTTAAATCTAATACTTCATTCTTGATTTACTAAGACATACATATTTGTAAGATTAAACTTTTTATGAATTGTAAAGCATATTTTATGAAATTTACAATGAGAACAAAAAATTACAATTTGAGTAAAGTGACCAACAAGCAGTAAGAATTAAAATAACTGGACAACACAAATTAGAAAAAAAGTTTATATTAACAAAATGATTATGATATGTACATGGTCAACTGGATGCATTATAAAATAATCTTTTTGAGATAACAACACAACAACAAACAGGAACATTAAGTCTGGACAGTCACGTGGATAACATCATCATACCACAATAAGTACAATATGAATCAAAATTCCACAGATTTTTTAATGCAACACTCTTGCATGATGGACATTGATTATATGGTACAATATCACACAGCAGTAATGATTGACAACATCTCGCAAACTGGTGATTTTTTGAACATTGACCAACTTTAATATTGTCTAATTTGACATCTGTTTTACAAATATCACATGTCTCCCGGGCTGGAAGAGATTCTGGATCAGAGGGTGTTTCACAACCAAGGGCAGAGTACAGGCTTTCTACTGGCATATGGAATTCTTTGAAGAGCCAATCAGCCATCAACAATAGTGACTGGCCTTGACCTGGAGATAATAAATCAAGATTGTCTTGGCAACTACGAAATATCTTGGAAATATAGTTGCGCATTATTATAGCCTCCACAGCATATAACTTCAGTTCCTAAAAAGTAATAATAATAATAATGGGAATTTGCTGATTTAAAATTTCTTCCACTAAACTAAAAAAAAAAAAATCAAGATTGTCTTTCTAGTTAAAGCATTACTTCACATTTGTTTTTTTATATACAATAACACTATAACTAAATGTATGCAGTAAAATTTCTGTTGGTTCTTTATATTAGCCCAAGTTTCCTCATACAGAAAGTTAATTTACAAGCAATGAGCTATAACACGAAAATAATAATTGCTACCAATGCATATCAGATAAAAGAAGGGAAATAAAGGTATGGTTGACAAGGAGGGACTAAAATAGGGAAAAATAAAACTTGGATTCGAAGGAGTCATAAATCCTATATTTACCTAAAGAATGCAATTCCCTGAGATATATATTTTAATTTTAATAAGATGACATAATACACATCAAAGGATAAGTGAAAAATGAAATACTGCAAACTTCATAGCATTTTAAGGTATGGATGTAAAAGATTTGTCCAGATATTTTATAGAATCATTTTTAAGCCTTCAATGAGTACACATAGATTTAATTTAACACTAAACATACCATAACAGGTCAAATGACCCATTTTGAACTTTTGCATTGAAATTGCACGTATCATCTTATTGCTTTTGCACATTTGACTTAATGACTTTTTCTAAGTAATTAATTTACCGTTATTATACTATTTTTTTTGTTTTGTTTATTTTGAGTAATACTTGTCACATACCGTTATCTACCACAACAGATCATTTGACCCGGAGAGCATTTTTTGTTTTATAAGCTTATCCAGTCATATTGCTTATCATATTGTAGTCGGTAAGTTGCACGTTTCTGCAAAGACTGTTGCGTAAAGTAGTTCATTCAAAATAGCTGAGAATAATTTCAAGAAAAGTCTCTTGCAGATGGCCTCTCTAAGTTTTTTTCAATATCCTTGATTTAGCTGGCATAAATGCCTGGATTTTGTACAAGCAAACGGCAGGAGAAAACATCTCAAGACAAGATTTTTTACTCAAGCTAGCAGTAGAACTTGGTGAGGATTTTCGAGAAGCCTGTGAACAACCAAAACAAAGAAAAAATATGAAAGGATCGTTGCCTAAGTCTACTACAGATGCTTATCAACATAAGAGATGTCAAATAGGGTACTGTAAAGAAAATAAAGCCAACAAAATTTGCTCTAAATGTAAAAAATATGTTTGCGAAAAATGTACAACTTATATGTAAAAAATGCGATGAATGAATTAAAAATTCTAATTTTTTGCTTTTGTAATAGAAATGGTCAATTTACTATTTTGTTTTATTATAATAAATTTAATTTTTATTTTTATTTCCTTTCTAACATATTTCATACATTCAAGCATAAAATATAAAGTCGGGTCATTTGACCTGCTATGGTAGAAATAGGTATCTATTAAGTATTGGTATGATTAGTGTTAATATTGAAAAAATAAAAGTCAACTGATGTCTAGCATTACATAAATTGCATGCTAAATTGAATTGAATTTCATACTTACAAAGAGAGATCTGGCAGTTTTAAATCAATCATTATATAACATAGAAAACATTTGAACTATAAGACACCTTCATGATAAAAGAAAAACTAAAATGTTCAATATATATATTAAAAGCCAGTCTATAGATTTTTTTTCACTTTTGAATATAGAAATAGCTAAGAATAGAATAATTTACCAAAGGTCCTTTTAATGTAGGTGCTGCAACAGCAAGGCCTGAAGCATAAGCTTGGAGAATAAACCTGAAAAAATTTCTTTATTGGTTACTTTGCTAATATATAAAATATTCAAAAGCATAATTTTCAATAATAATAATAATCCTATTCAGTTTTATATGTTTAAAAAAAGTTTGAGCTTTTTAAGCACCCCACATTTAAACATAAAATTAAATGTACAACTTTTTTTTTTAAATATTTCATTAAAAAAAATAGTGTAACATAATATTTACCGCTTAAAGTATAGTTCTGTTGTTGAGCAATTTTCATATGTCGTTGGATCATTTTCCATGAAATCTGTTAACCATTTAGGTAATGCAGCTCCTGTTGCTAAAGTGATACGGATAATATCTAAATAATCTGAGTGGTTGGTAATGTCTGTGCTAGTAGCTGGTAAAAATGATACTTGAGGTTTCAACATATTTTTTAGTTTCCCAAATATTTCATCAACAGGTTTTGTCACATACATTGCAAACTAAACAGATGAGAGTAATATTAATTAGAACTTCATAATATAGGGCGAAAATAACTGCAAAATGTGTTGACTGGCCATTTTTTACTCAAGACAATAATAAGAATGCTGGATTATACATTATAGCACAATATGATGAAAACATTTCAAAACAAAAGAATACAGTTACAATAAGGGAAAAATTCACACTTTGGATTTAATTTTGGTTAAGTTAAAGAAATTAACATTTATAAATCACTGCTACACATCCCAATTTAAATGGTCCACACAGAATGTCCCAGTTTAATGGTCAATTTTAAGAGTTTGGCTTTTCGATGAAATATATTAGAATTATGAGCAACTTCTGAAGTTCTATTGCATTTGAAAATTCAAAACTAATACATATATCCAAAAAACAATATGTTCTATATGACAATTATATAGAAGGTTCTAAAATATAAATCTATATTTAAAACTGGATTTTAAATTGAAACAAATTAATGTCTACAAGAAATGCAAAAGAAAAAACAGAGACCTGTAATGGTTCTTTTTTTTCAAGATGGTCATAATAAACTGCAGTGCTAAAATTATAAAATAAAAGAATTAAATATTCATAATACGAAAAATAAATGTTAAGTTATGGAATAATAATGCATAAAATATATAAACTTAAAAGTTCTTCCAATAATGTCTTAATTTAGAATATTAAACAATTTCTATTTTATATTTAAGTACAAGAAAACACACACAGAATTTACACGCAAGAATTCTTTAATGATGTTAATATTTATACATAATTCCATAGAAATAATAAGCTTACCATAAAACCTGGCATATAATGCACACCTATACTTAAAAGCTGCATTTTTTTTTTATTTTTAGGTATGTTAGCTGAATAATGTACACCCCCTTTTTTATGAAGAAACCTGAAATGTACGTATGCAATGCTCTTATATTTTAAAATAACTTATTCGAGGTTTTATCCCAGGCTTTTGAAAAAATTATATACTTATAGAACTAAAACTCTAAGTTCATAAGGTATGTCATTTCTTTTAAATAAACAGTATTGCAATGTAGAGAGAAGACTAATTTTTTTGATGCTCATCTGTTTTTTTTAAAAAAAACCCGTAAATTTCAATCTTATTTTTTATGTTAGAAGTGTGTATTATATGCCTGATTTTACAGTATTTATGTCCTTGTTATTTTCCACTCATGTAATTATAAAAAAATTAGTTGCAAAACAGCATCAATCAAAATAAATATTTAGTACATAAAAACATTTCATTAATATACATAAGCAAAAAAACTTATTTTAAGGATGTTATTTCCACAAAAAGTAGGAAATAAGAAAATTATAATTTTTTTTTGATAAATATACTTAAGAATAAGGCCACAGAGGAAACCATTTGATGAGAGAGCTAAACCTTGAATCATAGCGTTGTTTAAATCAAGATCAATTGGAATAAGATCATGTTGGAAGTTTATTTCTAAAAGAAAAAGGGGGAAAGCAAAAGAATAATTAATATAAAAATAAGTAAAAAAGTATCATATCTAAAAAAATAAAGTTTAGAAATGACAATATTTTAGAAGTTTTAAGTGCAAATAATACTTTAATAAAAACAACTGCAAAATCATTTAGCACTTTGTATTAAAAATTGTACAAAAATCCACTTAATGTTTTAACTTATTAAATCATGTTTTCTAAATATTTTTGAAAGAGAAAATTAGTACCCTCTTCTCCTAATGTAATCTTTACTTCAATAAGCTTTCCCTCCATTGTTGACATTAATACTCTATACTGAGGTATACTTCTAGCATCTAAGACAGCCATTCCTTCAAAATAAACAAACATTTTATACAAAATATGAAAATAAATAAATGAGCTAAAAATGTTTGCCACATTATCTGTTTAAAGATTTTCATTTGTATTTCCTTAGGTTTATACCATATTTATTCGAATCTAAGTCGCACTCCCCCTCCCCTCCGATATTAATGCTACTGAAAATCGGGTGTGGCTTAGAATTCATTGGATGAGGGAAATTGAGCATGATACTGATAATTAGAGCAATTACAGGTTCATGTGAGTATTTAAAAATAATTATTCACTTATTACTTCTATTTTAATGTTTTTTTTAATTTCGTAAACATCTGATATTTATCTATAAACCTTTTCACATGATTTATTTTTTCACAAGAAAGAAAAAAACTTGTAGAGAATTTGAGGTGTACCTTAGAATCGGATAAATACAGTTATTTCTTTACAATTTCAGTATTGGAAGATTTCCCCTATCCTCTATTTATAACAAAGAAAATATAATTTTTTAAACTACTTTTTCATTTGAATTAATCTTCAAAAGAAGCTGATTTTTAATCAATTTATGCAAATTAATCAAAAATGTAATACATGCATTCCTCAAAAATAGAGCAATTACAGTTTCCTGTAAGTATTTAAAATTGATTATTTATTTATAAGTTCTATTTTAATTTTTTTTTTTAAATTTTTTAAACATCTGATATCTATTAAACCTTTTAACATTATTTTTTTTTTTTTTTAAAAAAAAAAAAAAAAAAAAAAAAATTGTAAAGAATTTGAGGTGCACCTTTTAGAATCGAATAAATACAGAAATTTCTTTACAATTTCAGTATTGGAATATTTCCTTTATCCTCTATTTATAACAAAGGAAATATAATTTTTTAAATTACTTTTTCATTTCAATTAATCTTCAAAAGAAGAAGCTGATTTTTAATCAATTTATGCAAAATTAATCAAAAATGTAATACATGTATGCATTCCTCAGAAATAGATTTACACAGAGTTAGTTAACCCTGTCTGATTAAAAACATCAATAATTGTCACCTAATTTTTCTTGATGAAAATTACTTACACATCTTAATATATAACAGATTATATGATAGATTCTTGTTTAAACAAATGATTAAACAGTACCTTCATAAAATACATTTTTCCTTATTTATTTACTAATTAATTATCTGTATATAATTAAATTATTTTCCTAACTGTTGCTGAAATATATTTCAAGTTTGCTAAAATTAATTTCTGATAGCCTGCTTTGGGAAAAAAAAAAGAAAGAGAGAAAAATAATTTAAGCTTTTTTCCCCTTACAAATGTTCAACATTAAGCATTCTCACTTTCAGGAATTCTTCAGAATACTATTAAACATTAAAGTTAAAATTCTATATTTATTTTAGTGCCCTGGATTCATCTTCTATGAGAAAAATGCATAATTTATTACAAGAAATACAAATTAGGATTTTAAATTTATAAATATAGGAATAAATAAGTGCATGCAATAAAACAATTGATTTTTAACATATTTAAAAGCCTCCCTCTCCTGTGGTTTTAATACTTGATTTAAAAATATTTTCTTAACATTGTCTTGTACAGAAAAACAAAGCAAACATATTCTCAGTAAAAAAATATGCTAATCAGGTTTTGCAATGAATAATTAAAATTTTAACTGACCTGTTATAGGAAGCTTGTGCAATCCAAAGGCATGCCCAACATTTCTAATAAATATGGAGTCCTCTGTTAAAATAATTTCACATCCAATTACAGCATACTGCTTTACAGCAACACAGGCATACTTTCTCAAAGCAATCTATAACGATATTCATTAAAAATATGCATAATAGAAACTATGTAAAATTATGGAGCAACATTTCATTTCATTGACAAAATCACCGCTTTTTACTGTTATCCAGCAGTATCTCTCCCTATAAATTACTAATAAAAAAAAACTTATTTTTCTCACACAATAAACACAAATTCTGATGCTTTTGCAAAACACAGAGTACTTGAAGCAAACAATGAAATAAAGTTTATTGAAGGATATGAACATCTAGCAAAATTCACAAGTAAACATTTAGCCACCCACTTCAAGTGTTATTGAGCAACTTAAAAATGACTGAGTCATATTAGTATGATCACACACATAAGGGGGGGGGGAGGAAAAAGAAAAAAAGTAGGTTATGGATTCATGAGATAAACAGAAAAAGGGCAGATTTTGGTATTTTTAAGGGCGTAGCTACAGCCATATCGATGATACAGGCCCCCAAGCTACAGGGGCCCCAACATGTGTAACTACAGTTCCACTAACATGACATCCATATCTATAAAATGGCCTCCTCAGAGCTAGCTACGCCAGTGATATTTTCCATCAATTCTTTTGGAAATACTCCATTACATTTGCTTTTGTTGAAATACATCCCAAATTTTAATCATTTTTCACAACAAAATAATTATGTTGATTACCTAAACAAGTCGAGAGGAAATTATGTTCCTGTGAGAAACACATGCCACTCACTTTTAAAACAGCTATATGATCCACAGGTACCATATCTTCCTCATCCCAAATTTTGCACATGTTCTTCACTGCAATTTTTGGTTCTTCCTCAGGATCCATAACTACAGCTACTGGTAAAAAGGCTAAAATACCTTTTATACTACCACACATTAAAAACCCTAACAGAAAGGAACGAAGAATTAGGAATGGAACTAAACAATATGGAACATAAGCAATTAATACAACACTTTGACAATGCTAAAAACAAATCATAAAAAAATATAAAATAAAATGAAGAGAAAACATATTAAAATTTTTTATGAACAATTGTTAAAATAATTGAAAAACTGAAGTGGAATAATTTTTATTCCAGTTAAAATTTGTATTTATATACAATATGAATTTGAATTTAATTACAAGCATGAATCAACTTACCAGCAATTAAACTTGTTTGTTGCCAACTTAAGGTAGTAACCAATCCTAGACCTGTATCCCATTCATAAAGAAGAGAAATACTGCAAAAAAGAAATTTATTTTGAATTTTCAATGTAAGAAAGTCAGTAAATGTTAGATTGTAATCTGGATGACTGATATAGTTCAACAATAATATAAAAATAGAGACAGAGAGTTAAAAATTGACAAATTAACTCTGATAAGAGAATCATAACTCACACTCTTCCTTCACTAGCAGACACTTTCCAGAATTGGATATGACCACTTTTCATAGCGACAATGAGAAAGCAAAATTCGTAGGATTTTTCATTCATGCTATTTGGTGTACCACTAAACATGCCTGTCCATGTGATTTCTGAAAACATTAATTAATATAAATTTATAATTATTATAGTACAAAAATGATGTTCTTTCAGAACTGAAGATATAACAATAAATACCATACATACGAAAAGGAACAAAATATAACATGAAGATTCAACTTGTTTTTTAAGAAAAATAAAAAGTAGAATTAAGATACAATAATAAATACATAAAATGTGAGTAATAAAATTATCAATAACCATAAATATTTTTTTTGAAAAAAAAATGTTGGATTTCAAAATTTTTCAAACAGATTTTCATACACCCATGAAGTTTTCACTAGGAGAATCAAAATCAATGTACATAATAATACATTACTCACTTTCACAACCTACATTATTTCTTTTACTATGTACTAAATGGGCATGCTGTATTGTTTATGAATCGATTAGATATTAATATTGCATTTTGAATTTAACATAAGCTAACAGGGAAAATTTGTTAAAGTTTTGATTAATTGTGTATTAATGTCAGACTATAAAGGTACATGAAAGTTATGGATAACAGACCCAATAATTTTGAACAAGCAGCAATCAAAAAGGAAAATTAAAGCAAAAAGTTCTATACAATCGATATTTATATGTATCAGATATAGTCTTTAGAATGATAAAAAGATAAAGCTTTATTTTTTAAATTTGATACAAGTAAGTGAGAGAGTAATAATTTATGTCACACTACAAAGCGGCACAAGGGCTACTGGCAACAGGCCTCATAATTTTGAACCATGGTCAAGTGATGAGGGCGAAACCTGTGAGTGGCATCCTCTCTCTCCTAACTACCACACCATTGAGAGGATGTTTGAGCCTTGACATATTTAACTGCATCTGACACCTCTGCATGGCAGGTCTTCAGCGGTACTAGGCTCAAATTCACGACATGCCAGTCACGAGTCTATGACTATAGCCACTAGGCTACCACGGTCACTGATTTAGTACAAGAATTTGAGAACAGGTTTCAAGATTTTGGAGGAAATCATCAATATATTTTATATGTATGGGGGAGTCATTTTAAGTCTACATAAATGTACAGCAAGACCCCGCTTAATGCTGTTTCGGTTTAGCGCTCTTTTTTTTAATTGTGGGATTCCCTGAAATTGCACGCAATCTGAAGCAGTTTATCTGCATTTCATCTTTCCTGTGGTGTTATACAAACGTACTTTTATCATTTCAAACATTTGTTTAAGTATAAAAATTTAGATAATACAATGATTTCTAAAGTGACAAATATTAGGATTTTTAGTTTTTATCATGGATGATAGTAAAATTCACGAAAATAAAGCTACAAGAAAAAGCATTTCACTAGAAACTAAAATGCAAGTGATTGGAAGATTAAGATACTGGTGAGTGTCAATCTCTTATTGGTGCTGCATTGAATTTGGCAACTTCAACAATAAGGACCATTCTTAAGAATAAAGAAAAAATACTGCTATCGGCAATTGCAACTACGACAGGCTCTGCAACTAGAATTACCCGTACTAGCAATAATACAACATATGAAATGGATAAACAACTTTCTATATAGATTGGCGACGAAATTGAACGCAATATACCTTTAAGTCAATCTACCTTCTTGATAAAAAGGCAGAAAATTGGAAATACAGAAGAGACTGAATGATCTGAAATGTAAACATACTGACTTAGAATTTTATTTATTTTTATATGTATATTCGTTTATTATGTTTCTATATTTGTAAGAAATATATTTTGGTTTTATTGTTATAAAAACATAATTAATAAATTTAATGGTAAAATAACTGACCAATTTTCTACCCATTTTCCCCTAACCCCATTATTTACATGATGAAATAATCTCATTTAACACTGTTTCATATTACGCTCTACTTTGATGGAGCGTATACCCAGCATTAAGCGGGGTCTTTCTGTATTACACAAAGATTTTTAAATGGAACTCCTAGAGTTATGGTCTGATATAATCTACTTAAAGAATAATTGATCATGTTTATTTTCTTCAATAAGATGTATCGCATTCAAAAGAAAAATACTTATTTCCAAACCATACTTTATTTGAATCACTGCTACTTGGATTTGATTTGATTTTAGGACATTGGTCAAATGTGATGAGGATGACTCCACTCTTCAAATTTTCCCACCATTCAACATGACGAATTTGACCCATGAAATATTTAATGTGTATCAGCCCCACTACACTGCAAGTCTTCAATGGCACTAGGATTCACATCCATAACTCGATGGTCACGGGTTTGTGACCACGCTTACTTGGCCACCATGATCATTGCTACTTGAAAGCACCTACATTAATTAGCAAATACTCTCCAGGATAACACATATAAAAGTAGAACTTTAATATAAATTGAGTGTTTTGAGGAATAAATAAATATTGCAACTATTTCCCCAGAACTTGATATAAAAGTGCTGGTCTCCTGAAAATAATATCAAAGATCTTGTGGCAACCCTGCATATGCAAATTGTCGATCCGCGTCATTTCAACACCCATCATTCAATTATAAATAATTCTTCCACAAAGGAGAATCAAGCAACTTGGCAGTTCCCATTCTGATGTGCATGTTGGTTTAATCTTGTTTGTCAAGCTGTTTTATTGTTGTAATTTTAACCAATTTTTAAGGCTTTTGCAAAGTTAACCATTTTTTAATAAAAGTTAAGTTTGTTCTTAAAAATTACTGGAGTCAGAATTTATTGGGGACCAATATCTTAATAATTTTATATTTTTATTTCCTTTTACTTTTATAGTAAAAAAAATTAACCATGAAGCTTAAATCACTTAAATATATTATTTATGAATTCTATTTTTGTTTGTTTTTTGTTTATTAGCTACTTTATTTAATATGTTACTAAAAATCTTTCTCTTATAAGGCTCAAAGAAGCTAAAAGTTTAGAGAAAATTTTTTAAAGCAGTTTAAATTAGACATTTGAATGATATATCTTTCTTTCTTGCTATAATAAATTTTAAAAACAAATTTTCCACACTGATTAAATTTCAACAATTAATAAGATTTTTCTAAAGGAGATATTTTACAGATTTCTTAAAAAAATTATAATTAAAATAATACCTATTGGTGCATATTTATACGTTTCATTTATCAATTTTTCATAGTTCATATGTTTAGAAAAATTGCAAGGATCCTCATCATCAAATTCTTCTTCATCTTCATCAGTGTCTTCATGATAAGATGCTTTTTTACTTCTTGTCCTATGTTTGGATTCTCGCTTCTTTTTGCGACGAAAACTTTTATTTTGTCTAGATTCAGAGATATTATGAGCTCTCTCAGGAACCATTTCTTTTTTCAGCAATTCTGTCATATCACAAATACATTTCCATTCTTTATCATATTCTTCATATAGTGCTAAGCGATGATCCATGGTTAAAGTTGCTAATAAACATCTATAAATAATAGACAACATTTATAACACTATATAAGAATTTTAGCAATAATTTTACATCACACCAACAATTTTTAATATTTAAAATTAATTAGACTAAGTAAATAAATATTTAAAATTTCATGCTTTTAAAAACCACAACAAGTTATTGCATCACTAAATAAGTAAGGCAATCATATTCATAAAAAAAATTTAAAGAGCATAAATATAGACTTGTTACTTAAAAAAAGTGAAGATATTAAACATTAATGCATATTAAAAATAAATTTTGATTTAAAAAACAGAATCTGATACAGGTAAAATAAGTGCATGCATAAAAAATTTGAGAGAAAAGAGATTTATAGTACATTATTGAATGTTCTATAAATATTTTTTTAAAATGAAAAATTATGATACTTGATAAATTTAAGAAACAACAATAGTAATTTTGTATTAGGACAAATTTTATTTTATTATTATACATTTTTGAATCAAGCAATTTAAAGCAGAATGTTAGACTTGATAAAACAAGCGACCAAGTCTCTCTCTCTTTTTTTTATGCATTTTTAATCACAATATATAATTATCTCCTCAAATTTTTTTCAATTGTTTAAGTAAGTGGAATTTGTCTCTTATAATCTAAAAATAATAAGAAAATATTTATTTTTATAGAGTAGTTAGTTAAGTTTGAAATGTTTAAAAAAAAGTTGAGGACAAGAAAATAATCTCTTTACCTCCCACTGCCTGCAGCTCCTTTGGGAGACCATTTACAGCATCGGAAAGAACGAAATACCTCAGTTCTTTCAGTAGGAGTGGAACTAAGTGAGTGGTCCATCATAACACTATAAACATTTTCTGAATAAAGAAAGATAATTAAATATGAATACAATATATATGAACATTATCAGAAAATATTTTAAGCATATAAAAGCAAAGTACATATAAAGATTGGGAACTTTTTCATATTGGATTACATTTAACTACAATCATTTTACACATATTATGTTGCAAAGTTCTTACAACAATGTAAATCAACTATAATTTATTTTTTCAGTCTTAAGAGGCCAAAATACAAATAAGTGGGAGAATTAATGAGCATTTTGATCCTTTTGTTTGTAGCAGTGGGATCCAGTTTATTAGGTACTATTTCTGTTAACAGAATTTGGTTATAAGTCACAGATACTTAGATCACTTGACAGCTTTCCTTATAACATTGAAATATAATGTAAAAAAATAACTCACACTGATAGCAAACCCCAGCAACCATGAGTGCTACAAAGTTATTCAAAATGTGTCCCTAATAGCCTTAGGAAATTTATTCCGACAACTTTTTAACTTCTTATGACTTAATAAAAGAATTGGAGGAAAAAATTTCAAAGCTACATTAATTATTCAACAGAACAGAGTTAGATCCTGAAATATGTTATAGGTAAAGGAAATGAAGAGAAACACAAAGAGTGAATTTGATTATGCCTAAAAAGTGTTTACTTGCTTCAATGGAGACAAAGCAAAAAAAAAAAAAATCTAACCATCTCTCTTACGAGTCTTGCACAACAAAAAGGGACTGCACGCCAGGGAAATATATATATACTGAATAATATGATGATTCTTAATTGGCATTCTTGTTTGTTTATTAATGATACTGAATCCATAAATGTTACCATTTAACAATAAATGAATCAAACTCATTGCTATTTCATTCATTAAAATATTTGACATAAAGAAAATTAAAAAAAAATATAAAACTAGTTAAAACGTTATTTGCCTTCTGCCTAATGTTTTGATGCATTTTTTCTGACAAACCTTAGCACAGTCTACAATAGTAACATTAAATTTTACATATCCTGGCAAAAGTTTTAAAGAAGCTTTAATTACAGCAAACTTTATATAACAAATAATTCATAATTTACATTTAGGAAAGGGGAAAAAGCAGCACATAACAAATAGTAAAATTCACAGTCAAATATTGATGATGGTTGCATTTGATACATAAAAAAGTTGCACATATTCAGAACATTGATTTACAAGGAAGGGCCCAACAAAGGAAATTCATTTGGGGATGAGACTTTGTATATAATAGTGGTACTCCTTTAGGGTATTCAACCATCAACGAAATAGTGCCAAATGGGCAGTCAATTAAGAAAAAATAGCCTTTGAAACACATGTTATTAATTATATTATTTTATTACATATAATAATAATAATTATTATTATTATTAAAAACTTTTATTTCAAAATTTGGTAAATCCTAGAGTTGCATTTTAGTAATAGAACGCCATATTAATGAACAATTAGAAGGTTTAATTGCAGCAAAAATTCGGTAAATCCAAGATTAGCATTTTAGTATTAAAGCTTGCCATATCAATGAATGATTAGGTTTAAAATGGCAGTAAGCAGAGAAATATGAAATGAACATGGTTGCCAATTCAGCGCCTACGACATGTGTGAAATCAGTTGCCAATTTGGTGAGTTATCTTGAAAGTTGGCATGGTTGCAATAGTACCAAACTAAGCTTCAAACTGTGCCAAAGATATCTACTTGTATTTAATCAACATAAAAGTTCTCAAGAAAATATGTCCAAATATAACAAAAAGAATATTAAATTTAGTAATAAAGATTTACCTCTGTCTTCTTCTGAATGAATAAACCTATATGGGTTAGAAGGTACGTATGCAGGATTTAATTGCATTGCTTCATCAGGAATCTGTATAACTTGTTTATGCAAAGGAAATGGGAAACCAGTTTCAACAGGACTGCAAAATGAATTCTGAAAAATGAGATTCAACTTTCAATATGTATAAAGGCAAAATAATGCAAAAATATGCCTATTCCTTAAAAATGAGGTGTTTGACAATACACTGGAAGGAACTGCTTTTTGTAAACAAGTTTAGTATTTCAACTCATGGTGTTAAATAGTGGGCTTAACTTTTTTCTATATATTTGTATGTAGGATCCTATTTTAATATATGACCAATTTGGCAAATTACTGTACATTGAAAATAAGTCAAAAACAAGCTATTGATGTAATTTGACACTATTTTTCTTCACCATTATTAAAGGTGTAGGCTTAACTATAATTGTATCTTAATTTTAAAACAGATATGATAAGTATTGGTAATAGAATTAAGTGATCATCAAGCTTTAGTGGTAATTAGGACACCTCTTGGATTTGGTAATTTTCTTTTTTAGATTTCAAGGTGCAATAATGATTTTCATCTGGGAAACTGTTGATTTTGATAATCCTGAATTATTCCAATAAGGCCAAGTGTTCTTTAATCTTGTTTGTAATTTGTTACTTAAAATCACTAGACTTTCTGGAACTTATATATCAGTGCCATTGCAGCAAAATTTGCACCACATGAATCATGTCCTTTTCTGCCAAAATTTTACATAATTGGTTTGTTTTTTTAAATTAAAAAAATCTAGGAGTCTTTGCTGTTTTGATATCATGGCTCAAATTTTTCAGTAGTGATGGTAATAAGCAAGTACACAATGTTTTTTTTTAAAAGCAAGATGATTTTTCTTAGAATAAACATTTAAATGTGCAGGTTGGAAAAACTTTATTAGGATCTCAGCTTCAATATTCTGTTATTTTAATTATTTTTCAAAAATTTCTTTTATTACTTTCCTGAACAATATGATAAAGAAGTATAATTTATATTCTTCTCTAATATCTTTTGGAACAGAAAGGAAAAATACCTGTAATACAATAATGTATTACTTAAGGTTTAATTTTGAATATCAACTGCTCAGTTTGAAAAAATTACATATGTTTGATTTAGAAGGAGGATTTGACTAATGAATTTATGTGGAAATACTGCCAGGAGAAATATTGTATTAGAATGTCCATGAAAAAGAATAGTTAGCCAGAAGAAAGGAAATTAAATAAACTTCAAATTTTAATTATGATGAATATGTAGGTTTAAAAGGCTGATTGTGATAACATTTCTTAGTACTTACATATTAGCATCACCACAGCCAAATTGGCTCCACCCAAATTGCATCATTTTCCACCAAAATCTAATTAATCGGTATTTTTTTCATATAAAATACATTGGAATCTTTGTTTTGATATCAATGCATGATTTGTGTGGTGCCAATTTTACTGCGGTGATGCTTATACACAAGTACCCATTTCCTTAGATAATCTCAGAGTAAAGGATCACTAAAAACATTTTTCATAAGAACAACAAAAAGAACTAAATTGCTTCATTTGAGATTAAATTCCATTCTTAACTTTCGAAATTCATAAGGGAAATGATTCACAAAATGGGCGATGTGTGTTTTTTCAAGAAAGAATTACAATTCAAACAAAAAAAAATAATTATTTCGATTGAAGAGTAGAAAAGGTGGCCTCTTGGTGAAGCCAATTTTTTTGGCAATCAGAATCAGTCACCAAACTACTGAGCTGAAGTATTGAAGAGCCGAATTCATTCTGGCATCTAGATTAACATCGCCAAATCAAAAGGAATACCTATTCAACACTTAAGTCAGCATTTGTTTTTTGGAATGTTATATATAATTCTTGTTTCATATAAAAATAACATTTTTTAAATTCGTTTAATTCCAAATATTCTTATTTAAAAACGAATAGAATGCCTTTAATCTTTACACATGGCTTATTTCGAATGACAATCGATAATTCGGCGGCCAATATTATAGGATGCCAAAATAATCGCTCATTTTGATAGGAAACACTCTAATCTTTAATTTAACGGATCATACGTATTGAGTTACATATGTATTTATAAAACTGTATGAGAATAACGGTTCAAGTGTAATATAGGGGGGGGGGCCCACTGGGTGTAGTGCTTTTTTTTTGAGTTAGAAAGGTGGCTGCAAAGGTATATTTTTTAGGAATTA
>BMAV01012620.1:266416-315483 GCA_019973955.1 Trichonephila inaurata madagascariensis
CACTTCGGATTTGGCGATTTTTATCTAAATTTCATGGTGAGATATCAAATTCATTAAAAAATAAACAATAAATAATTCCGAAAAAAAGTACCTTGGCGACCACTTTTAGTCGCCAAAAAAAAAGGACTGCGCCAAGTGGGCCCCCTCCCCTATACTACACTTGAACCGAGAATAACATCTCAAACCAAAAAAAAAAAAAAAATCAGTTCTTTCAGCTAATGGTGATTACTAATATGATCATTTAAATATAACTGTACTAACCAGTACATAAATTGTTTTGCTGGTGCAAACTGCTATTTTATTGTCTGAAGACCAATCTAACGCAAATCTGCAAGAAATTTCACCCGGCAAATTAAAACTTTGAATTAAAGAAATGGCTGCCATTGACATATATATGACAAATTCTTTATAACCTTAATAAATTTATTTTAAGTTCAATAGGTATACTCAGTTTTTGAAAAAAAAAAAAACGTAACAAAATTGTTTACATTAATTCCGGCTCCGATAAAGTTGCCAAACATAAGTTCAACGAATCCAAACTTTCAGTCTGATATTTTATCTAAAATGTGATTATTTTTTTATTATAATTTAACTGAATGGTCCAGCAAGTTCTTCTTTCTTGCTACATTCGACCCCTTATTTTCTTAAAATTGAAAGTGTACATTTAACTTTAATTTTCTTATTACTTCAAGGCGACCATAATGTAAAGATTGCAAATAAATTCTGGTCACTTGTGATGGCATCAATTTTTGTTGTTGTTGCTTCTTAACCCAGGTGGTGTAGCTAGCTGCACCATCTCCATAAAACCAAAAATCGCCAAAAAAATCCAAAGATAAAAAATGATTTCAGCAATTTCTGGAAATTTTTTGAATTTTTACAGAGAGTGAAAGTAGTGTACTTTTTGTAATGGGCGAAATTCATGTGACGTCATGATCACGTGTTGCGTTGTATTTACGTTTTTCCCGCTGAACTCAAACACAACACTGTCATAATTTGTTTTGTTATTTCATGTAGTTCTTACTCTTTTTTTTTTTTAATCTAAAATGGCGTACTGCTCAGCGAATGGTTGCAATAACAGTAAAAGGAAAGAGAGCTGCAGAAGTAAATCGTTCTTCAAGTTTCCTTCAAAAAATCCAACTATATTGAAAACATGGGTTAAAATGATGAAGCGAGAACGTTTCGAACCCGGTCCTTCCTCTGTATTATGTTCGGATCATTTCGAAGAAGAATGTTTCGAATACCAAAATTTTACAAATCGCAGGCAGTTAAAAGCAGGATCTATTCCGACTATTTTTGGATTTACAAAAAGCCCCTCTTCACGAAGGATTCTAGATAGATACGAGCCGTCCACTTCTGCAGAAATGTAAGTACTTCAGAGTAAATTTTTGTTAGTTTAATTTAATTTTTTAATTAGTTGTAGGGAAAGTATGCATAAAACGGTAAAATATTTTAGTAAAGTTAAATTTTTATTTATAAGTTATGTATTTTAAAGTTACTTATTTATCTTAAAAATAGTTAACTAACAGAGGTATAATTACCGTAAAATCCGGCGTATATAACGCGCACCGCCGTATGACGCGCACCTAGACTTTCAAGCTGCAATTTTTAATTTTTAGGTATATTTGCTGTATAACGCGCACTCCCGTTTTTACGAAGAAACCTGTAATGTAAGTGCCCGATGCTTTTATTTTCTCAAGTCATTTATTCCAGGTACTAATCCAAGTTTTAGAGAAAAAAAATAGTATAATTCAAGAACTGCAGCCTTTTAAGTTCATACGGAATGTCATTCCATTTAAATAAACAATATTTAGATGTATATAGGTCTAATTTTCTTTCTATGCTCATCTTTTTTAATTTTTAAAGCTCACATTTTTATACCCGGCGTATAATGCGCACCCGTAAATTTTGATCTAATTTTTTGTATTAAAAGTGCGCATTATACGCCGGATTTTACGGTCACTAAAATTCATACAATGTGAATTTAAGTATTTTTTTGAAAAAAAAAAGCACTTTAGAATTAAATTAATGTTGGAAATAAAGTAGTTTTAAAAATATTTCAATTCATTTTTCACTATTTTTAAGAATTTTGCTTATTGTTACATTGCTTACAAAAACAAACACCCTCCTTCTTAAAAAAAACTTAAATTATTTTGCATTTTTTTCTGTTTGATTTTTAAATAAAATGTGAATGTGTGCCTTGAAAAATCTGAAAATGGCATGTTTCCAAAAGGCGATGTAAATATTTGACATGGATAATATTTGTTTTTTTATATATGCACAACATTCTTGGGGGGGGGGGGGATTTTTATTGTGAATGATTGATGTACATATAATGTTAATAATGCTTTGATTGATGATTACATGTAGCAAAATGAAGCTATTATTCATGTAAATACTTTTAAATGATTTAATAGCATTCTTTTTTAAAAAAGTAATAATTCACTAAGAACGAACAGTGAGTTAAATTAATGATTTTGAAACATTCATTTCATAATTAAAAACCATTGAAAAGTATATGTATTACTTTCCACTCACTGTCAAATAATAACTACCATAAAATCCGGCATGTAACGTGGACCTATACTTTCAAGCTTAAATTTTAATTTTTAGGTATATTTGCCATATAACGCGCACTTCCTTTTTTTTACGAAGAAATCTGTAATATTAGTCTACATTGTTCTTACATTTTGAAGTTGTTTATTCGAGGTATTATCCCAGACTTATGACAAAATAGTTTCCTTCTAGCACTAAAACTCTTTTACTTCATATGGTAAATCATTTCTTTTAAATAAACAGTATTTCGATATTTGTGAAGTAAAAAAAAAATTTTGTGCTCATCTCTTTTATTAATTTTAAAGCTATCATTTTTATACCTGCCCTATAATGTGCACCTTTAAGTTTCAATCTTATTTTTTGTGCTAAAAGTGCACATTATCCGTCAGATTTTACGGTATGTAAAATTAGACCGAATATATATGATTGAAAATAACTGTGCATATTATTTCAAGACATTTATGTACACGAAGTTCACAAATTATTGTAAAAGTATTTTAATTATTTTACTTTCTTATTGGAAAAAAAACATTTATGAGAATCATCTATACTGAATTAGTAAAAAACATTTAGTTTCAGTTTGTCATGGTTCAGTGGGACAAAGAAATGATTTTGAAATGCGATAAACCTTTTAATTCAAACTAGGACAGGACAAACACATATTTATACATAGCATATTCAATAATTTTTGTATTTTAAATCAATAGGAATCAATAAAAGTAACAGCTTTTGGAACTAATTTGATAATGGGGTAATAGCGCCAAGTGCTGCTTGTTGCTGGAATGAAATCCAATATGGTGGCCTAGCGGTAATTTAATGATACACAATAATTTAAAAGAATTGTTTTGAAATACATTGAAATGTATTTCAAATAAAAAATATAGGAAGAGATTGAGAATAACCTAGATCAATCAATAAATAATGAATAATGATATTACGTAATAAAAAGTAACATGAACTAATAATAGTATTATAAGCAGCATATAATAATCTTATAATATTATTTTATCGTAATTATATATAATATTCATATAGTACAATTTTATAACGGTTATTAGAAATAATAATCACATAATATAATTAAATAGTAATTATTAAAAAGAATAATCATCGAATTGTAAAAAAAATAAAAATAATGCATAAGAGAACTCGTAATACATAACTATAAATAAACATAAGAATAGCTATAAATAAACAAAAGAAATAATTATAAATAAATAAGATAATAATTATAAATAAATAACAAAATATGTAATAGTTATAAATAAATGCTAAAAGAAACAATTATAAATAACGAATATTATATATGATGATTACACATAGTAATAATTGCATTTTTTTTCATTATGAATAAAATAATTACATAATGTATGTTAAAATTAATTTAGAATATCAATTACAAAGTAGTGAAAGCTTGCAATATGAAACTTGCACTGCAAGTTCCTTCAACGAGTATCATCGAACAAAGAACGTAAAAAAAAAAAATTTTAAAACGAAAATAAACTATTTATAGCAATAATTAAAAGCACAACACTTATTCTTTTAAGAAAAAAATATTCTAGTACTCACTCATTTTAGAAATATCCATATTCGAAAATAGCTCAGAATTAAACAGAAGATGAAAATAGAAAAATTAAACTGAAAATGGTTAAATTTTTAAAGATATCATCTGAAATTAAGGGTTATAGAGGGAAAAATGAATAAAAGTTATTTCTAATATACGTTATCCCCATGGCAACCACATCGACAGACGATAAAAATATTAAGCTAACCATATTGTAATATTATCGCCCATCTTGGCGAACATAAACAGCTTGGCGCTACTACCCCTGATATCAAATTAGCACACAGCTTTTTTTTAATTATATGTTAAATATATTCAAAAATCGAAATTCTAATAATCAACTGCGTAGTTAGTTTCTTTGGTACTTAAGAATTGCCAATGTTCAATATAACTTGCTAGTTGGCAATTCTGATTTCACTTGTGTCGTATGCGCTGAAATGGCAACCATGTGCTTCATTTCATGTAATGTCGCCAATAGGTTGCAATAATATGTAAGTGTCTTTTTATGGTAACCTCCTCGAGTCCAGGTGATGGGGAAAGAGCTACCAATTAATGCAAGTTATTGCTTTTTTTTTCAATTACTTTTTCCGCAACATTAATTCATTTCAGCTCTATTAATTTTTATTATTTTTTTTTTCTATAGGGTAGTTAACAGAAGTAATTCTGTGTTTATTCATAAACTTACTGCTAGAATCTTATTTAAAATATACATACATAAGTATATATATAAAAAGTACATATATACAAAATTTACAAATGATTTTAAAAATAACATATTAATATAACTGTTTTTGAAAAAATAGATATGAACCACCTGTTTCAAATGAAGTGAATGCTGCAATGGCAACAGAAGAAATTCAGGCCGAAATGTAAGAATTTTTACCAATATGTTTATTTTATTTAAATCAATTTTGCAAAGTGGTTTAACTGCTTAGGGTACTTACATACTAACACAACAATGCCAACATTCAAGAGAACTAGCCAAGTTGGCAACACTGATTTCTTATGTGTCGTACGTGCTGAATTGGCTACTATGTGCTTCGTTTCATATAATGTCGACAATACAGTTGCAATAACAGGCAAGTACCCTGTTTATCTTCTAGCTTTATGTACCTATCATATTAAAAATGCATTTATTGTGAGTCATTTTTTGAAAAAATAATAAAATGGTACTCTATCAAAAAATGTTATACATAAGACAAAATTCAATATTTTCTACTTTCTAATCTTAGAGAAATGGAGTCCAGTACTAAAATTGTGGTGATACAAATGATTTCTTTCAGCAAAATTATTTGCTTGCAAAAATGGAAGCAGAACTTATTGACTTGAAGGCAACACTGAAAGGAAAAGAATTTGTCCCCGAGAACATCTGTGATGATATGAAAATGAAAGCCTTGACAAAATTTTGTGAAAATATTTTGTTTTTAGTTTTTATAAACTCCTGAAAATTGAAAAAGACTTATCGATGAGATCAAGAAAAAATATTGAGGTCATTAATTTTTCTTTTTTTTTTTTGTTTTTTTTTATAAAACTTAGAGCTGGAACTTCAAACAAATTTTTGTTTTTTTAGATTCTACAGTTTCAAAGGATTTTTGTTTTGTCACGGGAAGTTATATGCTGAATTAAAATTGTTACAGATGTTCCCATCCAATTATGGATTTCAATATCAAGGACACACCATATTTTTCACTGAAACCTCCTAAACAAGGTTACTTTATTTTTTTAATATTTTGGATGATAAGGGTGAGGATTTTCCGAACAAAACTAGAAATTTAACAGCTTAATTTTATGTTGCCATCAAAAATAACCAGCATTGTGTTTCCTCTATCTGGAGTTTTAAATATTTAAAAAAAAAAAATGCTGCTATTATAGTTTGTTTACTAAAAATTAAATTAATGTGGAAAAAACTATTTCATCATTTATTATTTTAATCCTTTAAAGGTGTACAATTTACCTGTAATATTTGTTAATTCGAATTTTCCCATGCTTATCTGAAATTATGGATATCATAAGCAAGAGACAATTAACCTTAGTATGACTATAATCATAATTGTAAACATATTACAATTATTGCAACAGTAAAATTTATAACATTAATTTTTAAAAGAGTAAAATTTTCAACCATTTAATGACATGTATTTTATATGCTGCACAATATCAGGAATTTAGTTCTGATCACTTTTTTTTCTTCAAATGTCTAAGCATTTGATAAATTTAATCAAATCTTGCATGCTATTTATTCTGGTTTTTTTCATTAAATTTACAAAAAATTTTCCCGCTTTCATTAATTATTATGAATTATATAAATTTTCATTAATCAGTAACATTTATGAACTAGTAAAGTATTTAATTTAATTTTATGTTTTATAAAAATCTGAATTTAATAATATTAATATATCTTGGTACACAAGTTAAAACAAATGCAATAATTTTGTGTGGGCAGATCTGCAACTCATACCTGTAAGGTAAAATCAATGTGATTAAAGTATACATAGGGAATGTATTAATTAAATAAATTTTCTTTTTTTTTAAACAATTTTTCCTTTTTTGTTTGCAAAATGTAAATCTCACCAAACTGGTATTTTTGGTGATAAAACACAAAATATGAATAAATGAAAGTTGCTGATTTTTTTTGTTGTTGTTGCTAATTTTACTGAATTGTTATTAAAAAATTATGTTTGCATCTGTGATACATCTCTTGGCAACAAAAATGATTTGACAGTAAAAGTGGTCAAATTGGTAGACATATATGGTAACTTTGTTGGTTATACAATGGAGCTAAATTTGACCACTTTTTGAAGTAAAACTTCTTTACGCACTTGGGAAGTAAGCTGTTGAATGCGTGATGAGCATTATGAAAAGTGTGATTGGGCAAGGTGAACGGAAGTTGAGAGGGAGATATAAGTCAGTGAAGATAGAAAGAGAGAAAGTTAGGTTTTGTATATTACTGTAGGGGCAAGACAGAGCACACACTGTAGGTATGTATCACACTGTAGGAGCAAGAGAGAGCAGTGCACATGCACATTTTCTTTCTCTCTTCCTCTCATAGAGAGTGCATGTGAAATATATATATATATATCAGTCAGTAGTTCATTTGCGAGTTTGCTAGCGTTACGCGAACGGTGATTTCTTGATTATTTCGTAATTTCATTTCGTTCTTGAACAATTTTATAAATTAATATTTTGTTCAATACATTAAATATTCTACATTTAAAGTGAATAAAATTGTAAATTCATTTTAAAGTTCATATTTTGTGAATTTTTGGGTGAATAATAACAAATTATGGCAGGAAGTGACACAGGCTCTGGATATGAAAGCGGTGCTCCAGGACCATCAGCTAAAAAGAAATTACATACGGAAATTGTGCATAAAAAGTGTGTGACAACATATTCAAGGCAAGATTTTGAACCTAGTGAGTCATACTAGTGGCTGGTGTTGTAGCATCATATGCAGCATTCCCTTTTCATTGTCTATTTTCCCCTCAGGGGGCTCACCTTCTTTAGGTGAGTACGGGTGTCACAATCCTGAGGTACCCTAGTGATCTTTTCCTTTTCCCAAGGGGTTTACTGTCTTTGGTAAACACGGGCTTCACGAACCCGGGGTACCCTAGTGATCCTTCTCTATTTTCAACCCTCTTCTTGTCATGCTATTTCCCCTTTTCTTCTTTTCCCATCCAGACCACAGACCTATGCTACAAAATGAACGTTGTTCAAATTTAGTTTTTTCTATTGAAAAAACTTCCTATTTATTATTAATATATTTTGGTTTACATTTGTATTGAGTTATTGTAGTTTCTTTTTCGTATATTTCTTTAAGCACTTTGATTATGTTGCTTTATTTGTTTTCGACTAACACTGTTGGTTTTTCAACCCACATGTTTGCCGTGTTCGGCATCCCGTAAGGAGGAAAATGGTGTTCTGGGGATCTTTTGTGTTCCCTTTGCCCACGCTTCTCCAGTATGGAGGAGATTAGTGGCCTAGGGATACCTCTGCGTTCCCTTTGGCCCATTCTTCACTGTAGAGGGGTGGCAGGAGTGAGCCCGCTCCTCTCAATCGGCTGGTGGTACCTCTCTTTGGTGTCCCTGAAGAGACACTGCTATAGGGTTAGTGCTGCAGATAAGGGGTGGCGGGTTTACCCGTTGGATCCTCGCCCTGGACTGTAGCATTATATTCTGGGTGTACTCCAGGTAAGCGCCGTGCCTGGTTTTTGCAGATGACCGGCACACTGCCTCCCTTGTTGGACTCTGTGGTGGGTGGAGGCACTCCAGGACGAAGTTGTATACGCGTTTTTATGGATCCAGATATGTTGTGCCCGGGTAAAGGCCTTGTATTACCCACTCTCAACGTTGATCAACTGTCGAAAAATACCAAGATTTTTACTGATTTCTCTGCCAAATAACGATATGTTAAATAAATCGCCTTTTGCAATACATAAAGCCTTATTAGGATTAGGTGGTGAACCGAAATCTATAAAACGATTAAGATCCGGGGATCTACTTATTGAAACCATATCTGCTTTACAAACCAAGTCATTTCTTCTCGCTAAAAACTTTCTTAACTCACCTGTAACTATAACTCCTCATAAATCTCTAAACACCTGCAGAGGTGTCATTTCTGAACCTGACTTGTTGAATACGCCTGAGTCAGAGATACTTGAAGGATTCTCTGATCAGGGTGTAATCCAAGTCAGAAGAATTACCATAAAAAAGATTCAACAGTTCTTCTGACAAAGCATTTAATTCTTACCTTTAATAACCCAAAACTTCCATCTACAATAAAAGCCGGATACCTCAACTGTAAAATACGCCCATACATATCGAATCCTCTGCGCTGTTTTAAGTGCCAGAGGTTCGGTCATTCGCAAACCTCCTGCCGTGGACAACTCACTTGCTCTAGATGCGCGTCTGCTGGACATGCTTCCACAGATTTGCATTTTAGAGCCAAAATGTATAAACTGCTCACAACCTCATCCATCAAATTCCAAAATATGCCCTAAATGGAAAATAGAGAAACAAATACAGGAAATAAAAACAAATAAAAATATTTCTTATCCAGAAGCACGTAAATTAATAGTCCCACAAATATCTCAAACATACGCTCAAGCTGTCAAATCCTCTACTTTAAGTAATTCTACCCAAACAGATGAAAATATAACAAAAATAAAATGTCCCCCTTTAAAATTACTTGAACCACTTACATCCAAGCCAAGACCAAATATATCAATATCCACTCCTGTTGTTTCCACATCATTTTCAACCCAAGCACACCTCTTGCCAGCCACTTCTTCAACAGCAGCTACTGTCTCAGATCCTCAATCGCCTTCTCCTACACCTAATAACGCACTTTCCACCACCAATATGTTCACCCCTCTTAAACCTTCATCAACCATGTCCGCTTCCTCATCCAATTCCAATAATCAACCTCCTTCTGGCTCAACAATAACAAAGAATTCAAAAAAGAAAACAAAACTTTGGGATAGAAAAAGGAAAAAAGAACTACTTAAAACAGTAATAGATATTAAAATGGCTCAACATAAACCTCGAAAATCTGCAAATGTAGAATATACAACAGATGAGGAAGACATGATTGTCTATGACGTGGAAAATGAAATCGAAGCGAATCCTGAAGATAAATTCGCCATGAAGGAATGTTATAAAAACAATTCTGTGTCTTATTTGCATGCGATAACTCCAACACGATTTAGAAAAGGTAGTAACTAATTTTTATTAATAACATAGATTGTTTAAGGCAGACTTTTTCATTAAACAAAGTTTATTGTTTTTCAGTGCTTTTAATTTAAGATACAGTCTGACTTGGTGGGAAAACCCCCCACCAAATTTTGTTTGCTTTTATTACTTGATAACTGTTTTATACTTGATTTGAAATTTTATCTTTTTAAAACTATATTATTAATGCTTTTACATATTTATCTAATGTTTTAATATTTTAACAAATGTTTGGCACAATTTAGCCAGATTTGGCTCTTGCGCCAAAACCCCCCACATTCACTCACTCACTCCTTGTCTATTTTCTCCCTCTACTAATACACGGCATTCTACTCTCGACATTAGGGCGTGTTCAATTTTCTGTCCTTTTCTTGTCTCTCTCTCTCTTTCTCCTTGTTACTCTTCCATATTTCGGCCTCGCATTTCTACGATTTACTTCAGCAAATTTTTAAAATAGGATTACATAAAATTTAACTAATACGTAAATAATAAAATACTTATTAATTGTAGAGGTTCACCATTACAAATAATTGGTGACATCGTGGTTGAACATGACAATGATCAAATGGAAGTTGATGATGAAAATCCCACTATAAATCATGTACAAAAACCAAGACAAATTATTGGAGTTAAGTAAATTAATTTTAATTTTATTTTTATAATCTTTCATGACTCTTAATAATAATCCAAACTAATATGAAATTATAGGTTGAATAAAGCACCAAAAACTTCTGCAGAGCGTGGTCGAGCATTCAGAGCACTAAAAGCACTGCTTAAACAACAAAGTAAGCAACAACAGGAACCAGATGCAATAGTTGAAATTTCTACAGAAGATATTCGAAGTGCTGGTCCATCAGAAGACAATCAAGTCCCTGGACCCTCTGAAATAAGGACAATAGAAAAAAGAGCAAAGTCTGCAGAGGCAACACGACGATGGAGAGAGAAAAAAAAAGGCATTAGTGAGTCATCAAAAAAACAGGCGAAAACTGTAGCTCAACGCATGCGAGAATACCGGAAGAGAAAAAAATTGTAAATATTAATTTAAACTAATTAATAATTATTAAATATTAATTAAATATTAATATTTATATAAAATATAATAAAAATAAATATTAATTAAAACTTAGGCCATTGAAGGCTTGTAAAATTCTTATTTGCATTTTCTTACTTAGAGCAAAGAAAATACGGTTGAAGCAGCAAAGTGATCAAGATTTAGATGCTATAGTCAGCACATCATCATCACAATTAAATCAAAGGGCTGGTCCATCAACAGTAAACAGTATATCTGCAGAGCTAACTAGAAGAGGGAATTCACAATCACAGCAACAAATTGAAACATCGGAACGTGCGCAAGAATATCGTGAGAGAAGAAATGATAACATCAACATTGAATGGTAATTATTATTGCAATATGTTGTGTTGTTCATAAAAAAATTTTAGGTTCATATTTTATGTTTAAATATATATCTTTCTCTGTTTATAGTAATAATTCATCAGGAAATAATGAAGAACAATCAGACCTCCGTCATTCAACTTTGACTTTGAAGTACGATGTCATTACAAAACATAAAAAGGCTCATACATGTATATATATATATATATATACATACATGCATACAGATGGGGCTAAAGAAGTTTTACTTCAGTCGTGTGGTCTAAAGCACACTCGTTTTTTTCATGTGAGAAAACAGTGTCTAAAATCTATTTTGTTCTTTTATTACACTTAACTTGAATTCTCATCTGAAAAGAAAAAATCTACATATTTTTTTTACATTAAGATAATTTTTTCTCTAAATTGGAATCATCGTTGTAAAAAA
The DNA here is from genome assembly GCA_019973955.1 of Trichonephila inaurata madagascariensis. NCBI lineage: Eukaryota > Metazoa > Arthropoda > Arachnida > Araneae > Nephilidae > Trichonephila > Trichonephila inaurata. The sequence continues at coordinate 278,077 of BMAV01012620.1, forward strand.
CGAAAAATCTGAATAATTTTTACACAAAAAGTTTCATTTCATAGTAGTACAAATTTCCGGTTCCTTTTCTTTTTTTTAGTCAAACTTGAGGATGGATGAAATATGTCTGATTGTTATCAAAGAGAGATCTTTTTTTAAATGCAGAACTTGAATCATCATCTCTCAAAAAAGAGAAATACTGAATATATTTTTTACTAAATATTTTATATTGTTTAACAATTCTAAGAAATTTATATTTCCACCTTGTTTCAGCTACACTAGAGTTGTAAGTAGAAAGGGGAAAATCTGCATGTTGTTTATCAAAATGACTATTTTTTATGCTTAAATGGAATTATTTCTTGAAAGGAAGAGAAAAACTGAATATTTTTTCACAAATGTTACAATGATATAAATGTTTCATTTTATCCTGTACCAGTCTATGGCATTTCTGCCATCATCCAATGGGCAGCCCAATATAACAATGAAAAGGTATAAAAAAATAATAAAATCTTTCATTTGCCTCAATATAGTTGTCAGCTAAAACTTCAGGGTAGTTCTTGAGATGATCCATAATTTGTATGTGTCTAAATGCTTATGTTGGTAAACATACCCTGTTGCCATCCTAAAACAAGTGACTCCAACAGTCCTTGGAGAGGAACTAGGGATTGTATTACTTTGTTCAAGAGCCAGACTTTCCCCTTTTTTGTTATAGCTGCATCAACATACAAAAAAATTCTGTTATTTTTTTATTTTATAGTGGATTATTCTTTTGATATTATGTAATGGTATAGGACAATGGCGCACACAGAAGGGAGGGGGTCTGGACACCCCCCAAAGCTCTTGATTTTTTTCCGATTGATTATAATTCTAAGTGTATAGAATGTAAAATTTAATTAAGCTTTTATTATTAATGATTAATACTAACTAATTAATATTAACTAATTAATGATTAAATTAATACTAACTATTTATTCAATAATTAGTTTTTTATTCCCAAAAATTGACAAAATCAAAAGGAGCATGATACAAGAATGGTGGACTTTCGACCCTGGACCCCCCCACTTCCCGACCCCCCTTGAAAAATTCCTGTGTGCACGTCTGGTGTATAGAGGAATCAAGATAGATCATAAGAGACTCTTCATTGACTTTTTGCCTGCTCATTCCCTTAAATGTCACTGTGACTTGGAATCCACTTAAGAGCAATACTGGGCTCTGGCTTGAACTAGATCATGTAGCTTTATTCTGCAAGAATGAACCAGCATATTTTGGTTATAATTTAAATTGAGTGACAAAAAAGCAGCTTGTAAACCAATAAAGAAAACCAATATAATGATCATGGCTATTTCTTAACTCATCAATTGCATGTATTATAGATGCAATCTCACCATCAAAATTGTCACAGTACTTTTCCGACAGAGCAACTAATACTGAAGATATTAGAATAGGTTTCAGCACCAAGAATTTTTATTGCAATGATATAAATGTTGAAAATATATCCATATCCATTTTTAATCTAAACTAGTGTTGTCACCAACGAGTAAATCCTTATAGTGTTCTTATTAAGGTTAATGATTTGTTCCCTTTTTTAAATTTTCACTGTACTTTTTTGTTAAATTTGTTATTTACTTATGTCATGTTGTTCTTCATCAGCAATGATTCTGTCAATGTTTTCTTGTTGAGTGATCATGATTGTAAACTCATGGCCAGCATCGTCAAGTCATTACTTCAAATCCTGGTGTCGCTTGCATTAACATGGTTTGGAAGTTTAGGGAATCAGGTGCCACACACACGACTTTGTTGCCATCCTCATTGTTTGACAGTGGTTCAAAATTAAGAAGTCAATCCATAAACAAATCCATAATACAGAAAGTGCAGAAAAGGGAAGAAAATGGTATACATTTGGTTTTAATATTCCTTTTCAAATAAACGTTGTAAAATTGTATTACTACAGTTGTAGCTTTTATTTAATGATATGTAAAATGTATAAGATAGCATATTTTTGAAATAGTTGCTACTGTTAAAATTGTGATGTTTGGGATAGTTAATTTGTAGCCTATGAAAAAAGAGTACTCGCATATTAGTTAGTTGATCATTTTTACCAAATGCTGTGATATGCAGCCAATAATGTGGAAAGAGAGAAAAAAAATTTAGCAGTTATAGAGATTGCCGATAGAAGTGAAAAATTAGAACTTTTAGTATTAAAATTTGAAATTTCATGTTTGAAGTAAAATTATCAACATCACAATCTGGTTTTCACATCTATTGTGACACTCTGAGCAACAATTATATGCATGTTTATATGGTTTTTTATTATTCAAGATCATGACAGAATATAAATACAATTCAATTGAAATAACAATTAATATACAATCATATTATTTATGGATAGTATTTGTATTTACTTAAAATTCAATGTACTTGATTTTTAACTTTATTTTAATTGTTTGCATCATTGTCATCATTAATTTCAACAATACTTAGACTTTTTATACTTTCAATTATTTCATTTTGTTCTAAAAAAGATACAATAGGCTTATGGTAACTAAAGTAAGAAAGGAAAATGTTTGATTCAAATTTATCTAAGTATCACATAAAAACTGCATCGATTGTCGTTTTATATTTTGTAGTACTGAGTTTTTTTGATCATTGGACATATTTAAATTAAGTGTTTCATTTAGAAATTCAATCAGTGGTAGATTTTTATCATCTGCAAACTTATTATTGATGTCTCCACTTAAAATCATCGGTACATTATCATATTTTTTTTTATAAATCATCAAATTTTTTTTCGAATAAAAATTGTTGTATCTGTCTCGTAGATTTTCCAGGCGAAATATAAACGGCAATCATTAATATGTATTGCCCATTCTCAGAATCGCAATGAGTTATTATTAGATTTTAAAAAATTTTTAATTTCAAAATCCACGATAAAAATATGATTGAACAACTAAAAGTCTGTTTTACCACGGTAGTAAGAAGAAGTCTAAGCCACTGCAAAATACTAATCCGGATTGTGTGATGCATTGCAGACTTTAAATATTAGAAAATAAATAATACAAAATTTTCAAATGCCAGAATAAATACAAAGATTTAAAATAATTTTAAGTTATTTTTTTTATCTTAAAAATATTAGTATATTTATTTAGTACTCGCTATTGTGCTGCACAATGATTCCTCAATTAAACGATTCATATAATAATCAAACAAAAACACTATTTCAACAATGCACAGTATTTACACATTGAACTTTTCACTTAATCCATTCAATTTCACGTATAAGATATACACAGCACTATACGTCAGCTGTATAGCTACAGATATACTTCTATAAGCATGTCGATGATGTAAACGCATGTGATTTCACCCATCCAAAAAGTGTCTAAGGTACACTTCACACTGCGCCAGTCATGAGCATGTCGGTGACGTGAACCCATAAGATTTTCTCCTACCAAAAAGTGCCCAACGCGGCTAAAGAAGTTTTCACTTCAAAAACTTTCCTGTGTGTAATCAAACATAAAAACTTTGTCACAAACTTAAGTACAAATTCTTCTAAATCCTTGTTAATTTATAAGTTGTATTAGTTTTTTAATCATCAAACTGATTCTTGTTTTTGAGCAGTTGTACTTGTAAATTATAAGGATCACACATGAGTTCTGACTGCTTTTCCAAGTTGTTGGCAATGCAAATATTGGTGATATTATCATTTTATTTGTAGTGGGTTAAAATCCATATGCTGTGTGCACTTCAACACAATAGCATGATTATCGACCCATCAGTAAATAAAACGTAAGACTTCTGTAAAGAGAATCCTAGATCCTTATAACCAATCCATTGTACAAACACAATCATATGCAGATAAACAACAATATTACACCTTCAGTGTCAATTTTTGTCAACTTTCATCCACATAATAGTAACAGGTACAAGCCACAAATAGTTTAAAATAATACCATTTGTTTATAATATTAGCAACTGGTATGAGCCAGAATTTGATGTATTTGGCTTCTTGATATTCTAACTAAGTATGAGAAACTTCATTATTGCTTATTTGGGAAAAATATTTTGAAAAAATTATCTGTTCCGTTTACTGTTTTAATTATTATTTTTTATTAGTTTATTTAATTTGATTAATTAAGAAGCACACATTTTGTCTGTTAGCAGTATTTGAAATCCCATCATGTCTGTTTGTTCTTAAGGGTTTTCACCCATGTGACGGCCTGTTTCTTAAGCATTTTTAGGAAATTTTTTTTGATGATCAGTAAAATGATAGAACTTTACATTTTTAATCATTTATATATATGTATCTTAAGAGTATGCATATAAATGTTAACCTAAAATATCCAATAGAACGCGAGTTATAGCGCTCTGAACACACCTGCCTCGAAAAAATGGACGGTCACTTCCTCCACAATTCTGGCTGATTTGCTTATCTAAAATTGAAAAAATCAACAGCATTTTAATCTATAAGCTTAAATGCACTGAATGAAGTATACTCAATTAAAAATATAAAAAATTGGATTTTTGTTAGATCTCTGAAGAAAGAGTTTCAAATTTCATTGTTTTTTTTTAATGTTTTTGTTATAAAAAATAGAAATATTTTGAAACGATCGTAGTTCATTTGGTCCATATATTTGTTCTGAGTCTACCATATAAATTTGAAGTCATTTGGTTCAGCCATTCTTGAGATATGATTGAAGAAAGTTTGAAAAACACAGTTTTGAGAAACACGTGTTTAAAGTTTCAAATCAGATTAAAACAATGAAAATCTTAACTATAAGTGCTATGAACAGCTGCTCTTCTAACACCTTCTTTATAACGACTACAAATTCTTAAAAATCACTTTACTACCATATTCTATACATGTTAAGGAAGCAATTTATGAAAAGAATTTTTTTTTGATTTTTTGAAACCATCACATGGGTAAACCCCCTTAAATTTTTTATGTTTAATAGGAATGAAGGGCCCAGGGGTCGAGTGGTAGTGTATTGCGCTTCCACGCCACAAGTCTGGGTTCTATTCCCAGGCTGGGCAAGGTCGACTCAACCTTTCATCCCTACTGCAGTGGGTTGATAAATGAGTACCAAGCTTGTTTGGAGACTTAAACGCTGGGGGTCTCGCTTCAGATTGACCACCTGATCAGGACGTCTGCTCATGCACCTCAGCGCCCAACGATCACATATACTGGGATGGGCACAGTAGACCCTGGGCTGTTGCACCACTGAGTTTGAGTTTTAATAGGAATGAATTTTAACAGGTCAAAATCATATCTTTATTTTATCATAATTCCACCAATAGGATATTTCATTACCAGGGCTAGTTTACATTTTCAGACCTGATGATTTACCTATTACAGATTTTTTGTTATTAATGGCATAAAATTTTGAATCTTTGTCACTGTTAAAATTAAAGTAATTATGCTCTGTCAGATTTTAGTTTACATCGACAAATATACTGCCACGACCCAAAAAATGAAGGGTTTTGGAAAGCCATAGGAAACTCGGGCAACTGTGGGCCCAATCCTGAGGCACCTGGAGAGACCTGAGGCTGTTGCCTGCTTTTGCCTAACTACCAGACATGACTTTTTGGGAGTATACCTCCACTGGCTTGGCGTGGCTGCTAACGAGGCCTGCCCACTCTGTGGCCATGCCAGAATGGATAGCAACCACCTGCTCCAAAGCACTGGACTCGTTGAATACCTGGCTGATGACATTGTCAGTCGGTACTGGGTGGCTCGGCGTCAAATGGTCAAGGAGCCAAGCACGGGCATTGGATAAATAAATAAAATTTTATTTTAAGTGTGGAATCAATTGGATTAGCTTTTAAAATTAAAATTTTTCAATGGCCAGTAAAATTTTGTCATTTATTGTTGCCATGTGGTGGAGATTTATGAATTTCAATAGTTAAGAAACTTAGTGTTTCGATACTCAAATTAAAAAAAAATCTAGATGTAAAATTAATTGTTTGGCTTGTTAGTGGCTCATCTGATGATTTTTCCTCAATGTCTGGCTAAATAAACAGTACCACTTTATGTCTATTAAAGGTGCATGTTTAAAGTACCTTTAATTTTTCAAACATGGGGGGGGGGGATAATTTTAATTAAGACATTTATGTTCCTTTTTATTATTATTTATTTCTAAAATTTTGTTTATAAATTTTTTGGAAACTAGCAATAAGTTTATATTCTGTAATAAATACAGTGGAATTTTTTACTACTTTGTGCTTTGATGCTTTGTGTTAAAATCGAAATCCATTAAGAGGTGAAATAGACTTTGAATTAATTACCTAATTACGTTCAATCTTTGGTTAATCTCTTTTCGAAATTTAACTTGTAAATATTTAAAAAACTTTTACTGTAGAATTTTTATGGATGTTGTTGAGAAATGTCTAAATCAAAGTTATAGCATTTAAATGTCTTATTGTAGATTTTTTCTTCTTATCACATTTTCATAGTAATTAATTGCACTTATTTTTATAGGTGTAAAATGACATCTGAAGAAAAATCTTTTAATTCAAGTAATAAAAAGTTCATTGAAGAGATTCAAAGTTGTTTACTTGAAGAACCTGATGAAAAGGAAGGGGATCGAACAATAATTGGCTGTCAGGAAGAACATTTTGAAGATGCATATGATATTGATGACACAGAAGAAATTGAAGAAAACAATGAAGACTTTCACACAGAGCAAAGGGATAGTGATTCTAACTATGATGATGAGGATGAAAAGGACTGTTTCATGGCTTTTAGAAAAGAGTCAGGTGAAATAATTGATTCTATGCGTTGGGAAAAAAATCCTTATTTTAATAACCAAAGAATAACTAAAAAATATCATTTCTCTGGGCCATCAGGTGTAGAAGGTCCGGCAAAAAATGCTAATGGAATTTTAGAAACTTGGAAATGTTTATTTGATGATGGTATGTTGGATATGATTGTGATGTTTACTAATCAAAATATTGACCTTATAAGGAGCAATTATATACGTGTGAGAGATGTAGCTCCTACTGATGCTGCAGAAATTCAGGCTTTTATTGGACTTTTGTATTTAAGTGCACTTTATAAAACAAATCTTAATTTGTGGGATTCAGATGGATTTGGTGTTGAAATATTTCGTTTGACCATGAGTTTTAAGAGGTTTCAATTTCTGTCTGGAGTAATAAGATTTGACAGTACAGAAACAAGCTTGGAAAGAAAATCATTTGATCGTTTAGCACCTATACGAGATTTATTTGAAAAATTTGTATTAAACTGTCAATCTTGTTACTCTGTTGGTGAACATGTAACTCTTGATGAAAAACTTGAACCTTTTAGAGGCAAATGTTCTTTTCTTCGATATGTCCCTTCTAAACCTGGGAAATATGCAATTAAGATTTTTGCATTAGTAGATACCAAAACATTGTATACAAGTAACATGGAAATTTACTGTGGTAAACAACCTGAAGGTCCTTATGCTTTAAGCAATGATTCCTTAGATGTTGTTAATCGAATGATTGCTCCAATCAGTCACTCTGGTCGGAATGTTACTGCTAGCAGTTGGTTTGGTGATGTGCCACTTATGAAAACTTTATCAGAGGACCATCATTTATCATTTGTTGGAGCGATAAAAAAGAACAAGTGGCAGATACCTTACCGATTTAAAAACACTACCAGCAGAAAAGTTTTTTCAAGTATTTTTGCTTATCGCAGAGAAGGGACACTTGTATCTTATGTTGTTCAAAATGAAAAGAATAAGAACAACATATTATTAATATCAAGTAAGCATTTAAAGGGCAATATTGATGAGACAATGGAAGATAAAAAAACTCCTGAAATGGTCTCTTTTTACAACCAGACAAAGAATGCAGTTGATACAGTAAGTAAAATGTGTTCTACTTATAATGTAGCTAGACAAACTAAAAGATGGCCTGTGGTAATCTTTTATTCATTGCTTAATACTGCAGGTATAAATTCTCAAATTTTATATTTGGAGAAAGAAAATAAAATCGTATCACGGCGAGAATTCCTCAAATGTCTTGGGAAAGAATTAATTAATGATCAGCTTAAACACCGAGCAAAAATTAGCTGCTTACCACAATCTATTTCTTCTAGACTCCATGAAATTTTACCTAAGACAGAACAATTGGATGATACAGAAATGGTTATGGACAACACTTGTGATTTAAATATATCTCGTAAACGTTGTAGGCCATGTGCGCAAGAAAAGAGAGATAGAAGATCAAGATTTTCTTGTTATATGTGTGGTTCTTACTTATGTTTGCAACATTGTGGATTTGTATGTCAAAATGGATGTGCAACAAAAATATAAATTAAACAGGAAAAAGAATGGTAAGTATATATATATATAAAATCATGGCAGACAATTTAGAAAGATTCACAAGTTATCAGTCAACTTGTACCATATTGTCAGAACTGTTACCTCATGTTTTGATGAATTTGGCAGACTCTTTATTTATTTGTATCTTCTATTTATCAAAGGTATAGAGTGGTGTACTATGTATTAATTTTTAAATTGGATTCATTGAAGTCATTTTCATTTCTGTTTCATTGAATACTTGTGTTTTATATATAATATGATGTAGATATTATATTAAAAAAATATGGCAATATGTAAAGTGTTTGAAAAATAATAAAAATTTATTATTCTGGGAATTTTTTATATAAATAAGATGAGGTGTAGGGAATGGTACTTGTCTGTTGGTTATTGGAAATTGTAAAGCCAAATACTGTAATATGTAAATAACATGCCAAATTTGGTTTGCATCAGTTATTATAAACAAGTGATGGTATTTTCAGATATTGTCAATCTGTTAATAGTAAGTTTAATGTAACACTGCATTCTTTTCTGCTTACTATTTTGTTAGCCTTTTGGAAAGAGGAATTCTGATGCCAAACATAGAAAATGCACTGAATTCTGATAAAATACAGTAATACCTCTTCTCTACTTACCCGAACCCAGAGTTACATAATTTTCAAATCTTGTTGATTCATTTTTTTTTTTTTTTGTCTTTTTGAGGACTGGTTTAGTCATTTCATATCTGAAGTAAAAAGTGATTGGCAATCTAAACCAGTGATTCTGAACCACTGTGCTGTGGCACTTCCACGAGCCAAAACAACAAGCTCTCTCTTAAAAGACTTTTGGAGACAATTCAATGTTTTAGATGCAGTGAGATTCATTAGACAATCTTGGAATGTTTCACAAAAAAACTTTGAATGGTGTCTGGTAAAAACTGTGTTCCTTTTTTTCATTCATTGAAACTCGAGTGGAATCGGTGCCTGATGAAATTTGTAAAATGATTGAAGAAGTTGTCGATGTTTCCAGGCAAATAAATTTAAAAGTGGATAGTGATAACATTCAAGAACTGCTGGATTTCCTCTATCAGGAGCTAATAACTGAACTTGAGTCTTAGTACCAGTTCAATCAGAGAAGATTGAATGACAGTTGGGGATTTGACAGACCCTCAGTTTAATTGAAAAAGGGTTACAAATTTTAGAAAAAAGATAGATTCCAATGAAGAGTATTTTTTTCAACAAAACAAGGAATGAAATACATGATGATGAAATTGATAGATTTTATGAAACCTTCTACATCAAAATAACTTTAGTTTGCAGTTTTGTATTTGTTTTATTTAAGGTTTTATGAAACATTTTTTTTTCCAGTTAATTTTTTCTTTTGTCTCTGGTCCCAACTAAAAATAAGTTATGAGAAATTATGCCCCGACTTAAGCAGTTATCATTCAATCCCACCTATTGCATAAGTTTGAGGTATTACTGTATTGGTTGCTAATACTGTAAGTAAATTGATTCAAACCATTAAATTGAACTTTCCGTCATTGTGTTTGCAGTTGAAAACTCTGAAAAAGTAGTCGCCAACCTGTAGTTCTTAAAACCAATAAATATTTTTGATATGTTCATCAAATTGCATACTCATAAGGAAGTATTTGGGAAATATGCTTTATATTGGCTTCAGCAAAAATTAAGATGACTTTGGCTAGATAAAATAAATTCATTACATATTTAAGTATTTTAAATATCTTAAGGAAAAAAATTCAAACCTATTCCTTTGTTTTTGAAAAAACTTCATAAGACTTAACTTTTCTGAACAGAATCAAAAGTTATATAATTAAAAAAAAGATTCACAACAGTTGATGAATTTAATTTCAAACAAATATTAGTTTAGTATTTAAACGTCATTTGATGTACCAGGTACAATATAAAAACGTTTCATAAAAGAAATTCAGAGAAATATATAAATACTAGTATTTCATTCCTTTTCCTTCTGAATTGGTTAAGTTTGGAGTATTACTGTACTGGTTGCTAATTTCTCTTAATAAGAGTTGATTAAACCCATTTGAATTGAAGTTTTCATCATTGTGTTTGTAGTTGACAACTCTGAAAACGCAATCGCCAACCCATAGCCAATAAATACCCCCCAAAATTATAGATATATTCATCAAATTGTATTCTCAGAAATTATTGATAAAGAAGTATTGGAAATTATATTTTATACTGGCTTCAACAAAAATTAAAATGACTGGCCAAAGATAAAATAATTCATTGTTACATATTTAAGTATTTGAAATATCTCATAAGGAAAAAATTCACTCATTTCTTTGCTACTTTACAAGATTTAACTTTTCAGAAAAGAATCAAAAATTATATAATTTGAAAAAAAAAAAAAAAAAAATTCACTATAGTTGACGAATTTAATTTCAAACAACAAATATTAGTTTAACTTATTAGATTAGTATTTAAATAATTAATCTACAATATAAAAAAGGTTTCGCAAAAGAAATATATAAATATTTGTGTTTCATTCATTTTCCTTCTGAATTGGTTAATAATTAAGATAAATTTCTAGTATAAAAGTTTTCAATTCAAATAATAAATTTGAATGAAAACTTTGAATTTTAACACATGATCTTATAAGAATTTATACAAGTTTATTGAATTCTCAGAAATTTCCCTTAAATATATTAAAATGCAAAATATATAAATTTATAGATTAGTTATACAATGAGAAAGGCCTTATAGCTCTGCTCCTTGATATTGGCTATGGTAGCAGGGCGATCAAGGTCATGAATTTATAGCCATTGTTGTTTCTGTTAAATTTTTACATCCTGGTGCCACAAAAGACATATCTTAATATAGCATTTAAAATTATGATTTTCATTCAGTCGAAAAAACTTGTTAAAGAAATGTGTAGCTGGAACGGATTAAATTTTTCTCTCTATTCCAGTATCAAATTACTTACATAATCATTATTCATGTATAGAAATTCAAATATGTTGTATTAAAAAAAAAATCTTTTTTTTTTAATCTAAAAGCTAAGTATAGACAGTATGAATTAAATATTTTCAAAACAAAAATTTAAAATAGGTAAGTTAGAATTTTTAATACAAGTATTTGAAATTATTCAAAATACATATGTATGTGTATATATAAATGAAACTCTCATTAAATGTTAACTAATAAATTCTGAAATAGTAATGAAAAACTTATATGATGCACTGGTGTACAATAGTAGAATGTTGTTATATAAACATTGTTTTTATATATATTAAATTTTAAACTTAAGTTGTAGGTACAAATGAAATTTTAGTTCTAAAATATTTACAGTATCCAATGATTTTTTGCTGTAAATTTTGATCTTTCATTTCTCATTTTAAAGTAATCCTATTAACTTGCACTATTAAAAATGAAACAAATGATTGGTTAATTTAGATTTCTCCTTTAATTGTTCTAATAGATGTCATTGCTAATTCGTAAAGAATGACCATATTAAATGTTTACAATTTTTTTTAAATGGGAAAATTAATGTAAGAGAAAAATGGTAGACCTATTTGGCATACAGACTGAGGAGAGAGCTGTACTGGATATTCAGATTTGTGCAATTACAAAGCATAGAACATTTTTTTTTTATCAAAATAACCTAAAATCATCAATTAATTGATAAATTTTAAAAACTGCCTTAGTATAAATTTTCAAAATATAAATGTACATCAAATTCCTTTATCAAAGGATATATATATATATCTGCTAACTAGATCAATTTTATGATACATTGTGAGAATTTTTGTTAAATATATTCCATGCATGTAGTAGTATTCTATTCAAGATTATGCACATAAAAGTTAACTTGATATTGGTATCTGTTATTTACTTGAAACTGGTGCCTATTTAATGAGCAAGAGGACACAGAAAAAAAAACAGAACAATTTATTACAGTTGTACAAAACAAAAAAAATGGCAACAGGTGAGATCTGTTGCAAAATAGCATCACAGAACACTTCTTTGTAATGAAAAATATGCTCTTTTGATGTAAAAGCACTTTACATTATGTACAAGTGAAAAACTTAAAAATGTCTAAACATAGCAAAAAATGGAATAGTAATACTGCATTTCAATTAAAATTAGTGTTTCTAAAAAATTCTCAAGTATTCTATTAACAACAGAACTTCAAAAGGTAGAAAACAGAACTTAACATATTCAAAGGAGATAAACATATCAAATAAAATTGTAATTCGATATAGGGTAAAATTATATTTTAATAAATGAACAAATCACATGTATATGAAGATAATAAATTCTAGTTTAAACAATGTGTGATTAGATAAAAAAATTTAGCACCTAACAATGTGACCATGCATCAGCATGCGAATGAAAATTTAAAACTTTGACACCCTGGGGCATCTGTGGTATTTATTGTGCACAAGGGCACTAATGCACATTTTTGCCTTGAATCAATCAAATAGGTATTTCATAAACAGATTCTAAAGCAAATTTCTATTTTGATATAAACTACATAATTTAGCATTAAAGTAATTTAGAATAATTAAAATATAATTCTCATCTGTATGAATAATGTAGTTGTAAATAAAATAGTGGCAACAGTACTCCATCTACAAGAAAGTGTATTCATTTAATAATTACAGCATCACAGACAATTTAATTAATTTCTATCGAGCAGAAGTTTAGTGTTTTGAAGCTCAAAGCATTTTGCATTTCGTAAAATTCATCAATGTTTAGCATATCTATCACTGAATAGTAATTGTGTATAACTGTAGCAAAAGCATGAAAGCTTTTATATGCATGTACAATATAATGAAGCAACCTGATAACTTTTCACATTTTAATCGCATAACTGTCCAATATTATATAAATGGTCATGGTCTTCCTAACAAGCCATGCTAACATTTTTGCTCGAGGCCTAAAAGACAGTTTTCAACATACATTCAGATTTTGATTTTACAGCTATATCTATTCAATAATAATTAAAAAACAATTTTAATCTGTACTGGCTGTAATTATTGCTATTACTTGTCTACTAATTACTAGATTACTGCCACTATCTTACTTACAACCTTCATAGAAATTATTCTATTGGACAATATGGATTGTTTTCATAAATTTTTATTTAAATTATAACAATAATAAGCCTTGGAAACAAAAATATACCACATCTTTAGAATTCTATAAGATGTAGATGTATGGTCAACGTCAATTTAAATAAGATAAAATATTTTTTACAAGTAAAACACTTCATCTTAAACACTTCTTGATGTTATACCATTACTTTTAAATCAAAATAAAATTACAAGTTTTTTTAACTATAATGGTATTTCAATTTACGTTGAGAATTAAAAAAAAAACAGTTTTAATAATCCCAATAATATAGTATATAGAAGAATTAATTTTCTAAGTGAGAATGAAAGTATGACTTGAAGTTATGGATTTAAAAGTAATGGATCAGAAATGTGTACCTACTATAACATAAAAAATAACCTTTTAATAAATACAAATGAACAGTTGTCATTAAAAAAATGACAACTGTTGTGCCTTTCACAACACAATAATAAATATCTTTATAAAAACAGCTGCTCCACAGAAGCTGCAAGTAACAATTCTAAATCTTTATATTTTAAAAATTGCTTTTAAGCAATCAATACATTTATATTTCATAATGAATGTAAATTTGAAAGAAAATGTTTACCATACAACAATGATTAGAGGGAAAAGGAATTTTACAAACTAATCAAGATTTGTGAAAATATTTCCATTATACCATGTATTCTATTGGTCTAAATTTTGTACCTATAAGTAATATTAATTGATTCAATATTAAACTTAAAAGTAAAAATTTAGAAACAAATTTTGATACATTTTAGATTATAAAATTTTACAAAGGAATTTAGAAAATACATGCAATTTCTCCCTCTCCTCCAATATTAATTAAAAAAAAAAAAAAAAAACCAATGAATCAAGAATTTTTTTAGTTACCGACATCAACCATACAACAATTCACAATTTTCAAAAAATTCTTGACACTGAGTATGAAATACTCTGTGCAAAAATATTTTAGTAAATATTTGATATAACAATGGTAAATACTGCAAAACCTTTATTTGAAAAACTTTCGTTTTAAAAATATCTATACCTGTACCAAATTCCTCTTCACAGGTGCAATATTAGCACCTTTCAATAATAAAAAGTTTTGATTTAATAAAACAACTTAAATAAATAGAAATTCATATTCAAATAATTTCCAAAGTAAATCATTCTCAAATATACCATACAAATAAAAAACAAAAGACAATTCTGACTTTAGTAAAAAGACCCTTTTGTATTTCTTATATTCCATTCATTATTGTAAGCAGGAGAGATGAAATAAGTCTATGGACTTAAGACAATTCTTAAAAGATTACTATCAATGATTTTTCAGTCTATTATTAGACTGATTTTTTAAATTAAACCCATCTTTTACAGAAACATCTGTATAGGGTGTTAAACAGTATATGAACTATTAAAGAAAATTGAGAAAATACTACTACATAGTAATTTCTACAACATTTATGATTTTCTTTATTGATTACTCTAGTGAAAAAGAAAACTATGATTATGTGCTGAGCTATCAAAGGGTCATATATTATCCACAGTCAAAACAAACAAAAAGTGGTTACAGGCCCATTTAAACAATTCCAGGAAAAAATTATTTAACATCTTTTTATTCAACATCTTCATCTTTCATAAATAGATCACTTCAGAGGAAATTCGTTAGAAAATTTTTTTTAGAAAAAGTATATATGCAAGACAAGTATATAAATTTCTAAAAGTTAGTAGTACTCGACTGCTTCGCTTTGAGTAGAATCGCAAGCTGTTGAAGCTTGGATAAACAACCCACAAAGTTGTAGATTTGAGCTGTTGTGAATTTTTATGCAATGTATATATATATTTTCTACAAGGAACAATTAAATAATGAATGAAAAATATTAAATATGAACTATATTATCGAAATTAATTGGATAGTAAACAAATTTAAATGCAGATATATCAGAAACTACAAATGCAAAATTTCAGTTACCTGGGTCTTTTTGATTAACTGAAAATTATAATGTCAATACCCCTTAGAACTAGTACAAAATAATACTAGTTTCAATAGGTATTGACCCCTAAAAGTGAAAAATAATAACCGATTAATTATATTTGTTACATGACATTCAACTTATAGATTTCAGATAAATAACTGAACATAGAAGTTAAGAAAAAAATTACATTGCATGAAATTCATGCTTTAATTTGGTTACAGCTTTAAAAGTATTTTTATTCATACTTTATTACAACAAATGGCTTATAATTACTATGGCATTCACAAAGAAAGAGATTTGAGGACTATATTTTTAAGTTTGCTCAGATCATAATTTGAGAACATTATACAGTTAAAGACTTCTCTTCACAAGCCACATTCTAATAATCTAATATCTTGAAATAAATAGTATGCCATTTTCATTAACCATTGTGAAAACATTTGTATTCTCCTTCTTCAGTCTAGTATTTTAATCATGAAAGTATGAAGTTTTAATATAGGGAAATTAATGGGAAAACATTTAAAAGTACAAATATAAAGTACTCATCCAGACAAGTCAGTCTTTTAATTAGAAGTCCAATTAATTTTGATAATATAGCATACTTTGAATGAAAAAAAATTATAAAGTAGTTTCTGAAACAGAATATTTAACAAATAAAAAATCTAATTACAACAAAAACTTCTGTACAAAATAATCACTTCTAACAAACCATGCTAATGTAAAAATGATAACATCTCATTCAATGAACAACTTTACACCATGACCTAGTAAAAAAGATCTTTTCCTTATAACTTTATTCAAATTCCTGTTGTCTCTCAACCACATGTCTCAATGGCGAACATTTCATGAACAAAAAAAATTTTAAAGAAAAGAAATGCTTTTTCCAAATAATTATATCATTTGCTCAGGTGTGCAAATTTGTAACTATACATAAGTTAGCTTTAAACAGTTTATGCAGGTCACTTCCATTTAAGCTCTTTTGTAAGATCATCAAAGCTTGTAACAAACCATTTAGCATTCTTTCTCACTTTTTCACGCACTTGATTTCCACCAAAGCCAATAAAAAGATCCTGGTAAAAAAATAATAGAAGCTGGTCAGTATAAATTTTTCTTTATACTATTGAAACAAACTTTTATGTAGTTAAGTATCTTATCAAAGAACAGAATAATTTCTCAGAAAAGTCATTATTAATAATCAAATTTAATGAAATATAATAATATCAGAACAATAAAAGATGCATTAAAGCAATTTCATCAATATATTTTAAGTAGAATAAGTCACAAAATTCCAGAACACTCCAACAAAATTTTTAGCAGTATATTTCAATATACACATACCATAAAATTTGCTGTATAATGCATACTTTTTACACAAAAAATAAGATCAAAATTTACAGGAGTGCGGGTTATATGCCAGGTATAAAAATGAGTTTTAAAAATAAAAAAAGATGAGCATAGAAAAAAAATAGACTTCTATATGTTGTATATCGAAATAAAGTTTATTTAAAAGAAATGACATTCCTCAAGAACTTAAATGATTGTATTTCTAGAAGCATATTATTTTTGTCAAAAGCTTGGAATAATACCTTGAATAAATGACTTCAAAACATAAGAACATTTCAAGTAGCTCCATAAAAAAAAGGGGGTGAGCGTTATATGGCGAATATACCTAAAAATTATATAAAAATTGCAACTTGATAGTATATGTACGTGTTACATGCCAGATTTTATGGTATGTGCTTTAATATATTACATAATCTTAATAAAATGATTTTTGTTATACACAAACAATACTACACATTAACCCTCCAAGCGGTCTGCACGTAAAATCCCGTCATTCCAGAGATGCTTTTTCTGCCTTCAAGCAAGATTCCTAAAAGCGGCCGAATTGCATTCTTAAAAATACGGCTCAACCGCTTTTGAGAACCCCACCTGATGGCAAAAAAATATGTGCGGTGCATTTTCGAAGCATCTCCAGAATGGCAAGACTTTACTTGCAGACCGTTTAGAGGGTTAATTAACAAAAATATACTTACTCGGTCCATTTTTTTTTTAAATAGATTTTTTACTTATTTAATATTTAATTTAATATATGTTTCCTATTGTGTCAAAAAAGCATAAAAAATTAATTTCTGAATAAGACAACATTATATTAATAGATAATCAACAAAAAATATATAACTTCATTTTTATGTTAAGCAAACATTTGTGTTTACAGGAATTTTCACATTCTGGTTACGAATAAAATATTATTTTTGTAAAAAATATATTTTGTAGGATTTCTGTCAGTTTAATTTTATTGCATAAAACAAATTTATATGACTTACAGCTGGTGGTGATGCAACAAGATCTGTCACTCCATCTCCAACCATAACCAGCTTCTGGTAACCATAGCGATGTTTTAAATATGCACATACTTGTGCTTTGCCATCTTGCTCACATGTGGGTTGATCTTCATCAAAGCCGGCATAGTCACCTATTAAAAAATGAAGCATTTAATTTATGTTTATTGAAAGTAAAACTCAAGTTATTTCAAATTAAATACAGTAATAACATGCAATGAAGTGTAACATACCATTGAAATAATATTTAACCTTGTTCGCAAAGATATGACTGTGTGGTATATTTAATTCAGTTGCAACTGTCTGAATAATAGTATCAAATCCGCCAGAAATTAGATATATAGGAACTTCTTTTTCATGCAGAGCAGCAACCAACTCTCTGAAAAAATAAATACAATTAGTAAAAACAAACTTCCTAACTGAATAATTATGAAAAACCATTAAAAGAAACAAAAACAAATAAGAAAATTCACAAATAAAGTTTTTTAAAAAATATTATCACTGTAACTTATTTAAGATAATGACGGTTAAACATCTAGATATTTTTTGCTATCTTGATATTAAAAATATTTTTTTGAAATATAACAGTAAAATTAATATTGTTATAAAAATTATATAAAAAATTACGATGTTAAGGTTTTATTGTCATAGGGAACATTCCTTCTTCAGTTATAAGATTATATTTTATCCTATTTCTTATTTAAGGCTATGAAACATTATATTAATTATATATTATTTAATACTCTCATTAAGAAAAATTGCATCACATATTGGATGAATTTCATTATTAAATATACCATTTATAACAACAATTTTATTTAAATTATTTAATATTCAATTAGCTAAGAATTTGAATCTATACTCATATTAAAGCATTTAACTTTAAAAAAAATGGAAAGATATGCAGAACTTATTTAAATAGGTTACATAGAATGCGTAGAATTGTCATAATGCATTTAAATATTAAAGAAAATATATCATTAAAAAAACACACAAATTAATAGTAAAAATCACTACTCATGTGACTCAGAAATAAAACACTTCAATTACACACTCCTTACTTTATTAATGTTTTTATTGCCTAAAATTATTAATGCTTGATTTTACACAACAGCTACTTTTTTATTATGTTACTTTGGTAGATTTAAAAACTTGCTCCACAAAAAGACATATTTTTTAAAAAACATCAAGTATTGCAATATATACAAAATTTCTATTTACTTTATACACATAAGGCAATATGTTCACGTTTCTACATTTAAAAATTAATCTGAAATAATGTGACTAACCTAATCAGCTGATACACCTACAATTTTTTAAAAAAAATTAATAATTAAAAAATAAGACATTCACAACATACAGGATCAAATGTTACCTAATCCCAGGTGTTAAAGATGGAGGATTTGTTTCCAAGTATCTCCTCATTATATATACAGACGGTTGAATGATATCAAGTCTCTTCGCTAAAGCTTCACGAAAAGATAGATTGCCTCTCATGGCTTGCTGTGTTCTAGATTTAAAAAAAAAATGTTTTAATATAATTTTAATTATTACATTACTCTCAGATGAGCATTCGTCTAATAAAACCAGTTACAAATATACTTAAAATTCAAACAAATATACTTACAGGTCTGCTACTTCTTTTTCTCGTCCAACAAACTTGGCCAACTCATCAATGGCTTCATCAGTGCAGACAGTAGAATCTATGTCAAAACACACAGCATCGGCAGACCTCCAAATTGATTTCACTCGATCATCTAATCGACCCATATCAGATTTAGTGCTCTGTAAATATCCTTTTATCCAATTGGCCTAGAAAAGAGAAAAATACCTGAAATATACATTTGTTTTCTCGAACATATTACATGCAAATATATATTTCATAGTTTATTTGCTGCTAATTTATTACTTTTAAAATTATATTTTCTAAATAAAAACTACAATATACACAGAAGCAAAAAATTAAACTATCTAAAATAAGTAAAAATGTGTTTGTAACAGCATTTCAATCATTAAATTTTTTTTGATTAATATAAATAATGAATCAATATAATTAGTTGACTTTGGTTACATCTTCATTTATTCCATTATTTGATAATGTGGTTTCAAAAGATTTTTGGTATTTTTTTAAAATTTCTCTTTTAATTCCTAAATTTTAAGCAAAAAATAAGTATGGACTGTGCAGTACAGCAAGGATAAACAACAAATTTTATGCAAAATACTTTTCTTGTTCATTTAAACTTCTTATATATTGTCGTATTAAGATTATGCAATATTACTTTATTAATGCTAACAAGTATATTTATTTAAAATTGGATTCTGACAGAGTTTTCAATGATGTTAAAAACTGAAACATTGAATGATAACAGGGAAATCTTATAAAATCTTAGTTAAAAAAAATCTTTTATTAATAGAAATGTGTTCTGATGAATAATTCAAAACTAATTTATTAAAAGGATTAATAATTAAATTCTTTTTTCAGCTTAACATAATCTGAAAATTCTAATTATATATAATATTAAAATCTAGCATACAGTGAAGAATTATCTGTTTATTTGAAAAAATTAATCATTTTATACTTGAATTAAAAAATTATATTTCGACTTAAAATTTAAAAAGAAAAAAGCGCTCATAATTTTTTTCCAAACCAATGCATTTTTGCAGAAACATGCACAAGTTTAACAGTTGAGAAAAAGAAAATCAATAACAACTGCAATCATTAAAAATTTACAAAAAAATGAGCAGCAGTAATTCTTATGTGCAGAAATTCTGCATTGCACAAAAATTTTAACTTTACTACAAATAAAAATTGTTAATGCACTTTCAAAATTTTAATCAAAGAAGTAAAAATTTATAAAAAATATCGTTTTGAAATATATTTATATGAAACCGAAAAATACCGCAAAGCGCAGTTGTCATGAGGGCAATGACATCATTTTGCTATCCAAAAAACCGCATTTTAAAAAGCAATGCATAGTTTTTACAAAAAAAAAAGCATTGCAAAAAATAAATATTAAACTTACAAGCAACGAAGTTCAACAGCTGTCAACTGGGCTACAGAATTCTCAATACGAAAAACAAATTCAAGTCTTCAAAGGAAAGAGATGAATATAAATGCCGTATTGAAAACCGCACAGAGCTGAAGTTCTGGAGGAATGTGCGATGAGACCATAGCAACCGAATTTTATAGCCACGATTTACCATCGCGCCGTTATACCGCTACATTAACATTTAAGTATAATCAATAACTAGTCTATCGTATGATCGAAGCTTGTCATACCACTTAATGTGGATGAAGTATGCTTTCTTCTACATAGATAAACATATCGCTTGAGTATGACGCAATTTTTATGAAATAATCGCTATCTCAGATCTCAACTAGCGATAAAAATACTTACGGTCCGTTTGAGAGACAGCTGACTTATTTTGAGAGACATAATGCGCCGGTAAATTCTGGAGCTCTCGCAGAGAAACCATGAATCAGGTCGCTGTCCAGAAGACGACTGAAGCGATTTGAGGCCCTACCAGATCGAAACTACCGAAAAATCTATAAAATTCGCATTGCCATATGCAGCATTGTTCCTGCGGCGCTGCAAACCAGGTCGTGAGATTAAGAGAATTTTGAAATGTTATTTAAATTCTGTATTTAAAAAAGGATTACAAAAAAAAAAAAAAAAAAAAAAATATCTTTATTAAATAATCAAATTATTTTATATATAACAAAACTTTTTTATGAAATTAATAAAGGAATCTGTTTTTTTATTGAAACTATTTATGGAAGAGCAATAAATAAATATTTATATAAAAATTAATTAAAAAATAAAATATTCAAAATAACAGCTAACGATAGAAAATAATTTAAATGAATTCAAATGAATTACATAGATCATAACCCACATTGCATAGGGGGAATTTTTTTTTTTTTTGAAATTTAATAACTAATAAATAATCTAGGTGAAGAATTTTTTTTCACACCAAACACTGATTTATACTGTGAATATTTTATTTTACGAAAAAAAATTTCCTTGCGAAGTAATTCTCAGTTTTATTAGTAAGTAATTTTTTGTGTGTAGTATAAAATAGTTCAGCATATTTTTATATTCTAAAAATTGCACGCACTATTCCATACGTATTAAAGTTATGAATTACTATTCTAAGATAGTAAAATATAGCTTAAAATCTAAAAAAATAATAAATACGTTCTTTGAGATATGAGAAAATTTTTTTATATAAGAAGCTGGTTTATATATATAGAATATATTTTATTTTACGAAAAAGAAAAATCTGTTAACGAAATAGTTCTCAGCTTAATACGGTATATTGTAAAAAATAGTTCAGAGTGTAGTTTCATCTTCAAAAAATTGTACGTACTATTCTATAAATAATTTTAAAATTATGAATAGCAAAAATATAGTTTAAACTTGAGAAAATATTAAATACATTGTTTAATTTCAGTTACGAGAAGAAAATTTATATAAGAAACTAATTTATACAGAATATTTTACTTAAAGGGAAAAAAAAAATCGTGAAATACTTCTTAGTTTTATCAGGGATATTGTAAAAAATGGTGTTGATCAGAGTTTTATCTTCTAAAAATTGCACAAACTATTCCATACATACTAAGGTTTGGAAATACTATTATAAAATAACGAAAATATAGTTTAAAACCTTAGAAAATATTAAATGCATTATTTAATTTGAGTTACGAAACATTTTTTTATATAAGAAACTAGTTTGTGTGGAATATTTTCTTTTATGAAAAAAAAAAAATCTCTATTAGCGATATATAGCCTTCAGTTTTATCAGGTATATATTGTCAATAATGGTACAATGGTCTTATTTTATCTTGTAAAGATTGTACACGCGGTACTCCATACATATTCTTAAAGTTATGAACTACTATTCTAAAATAGCAAAAATATAGTTTTATAAACTTGAGAAAATATTCAGTACATTCTTTAATTTGAGCCATGAGAAAAATTCCAAAGAATTCTTATTTTGATCTTATTTTTAGCGAATTCTTTATTCAATATTTTAATCATGATTTAAACATTAATATTTATTTAAAAAATCTTCAAATACAATATGAAAGGAAATTCATCTTATTTTGAATGAGATGCAAAATTATTCAGAGATTTTCTTCCTTAGATAAAAAACTGATGTTTACCATGTTTTATTTTTAAAAAAACATTGTCAACAATTTTGTTAAGAGATATTCAATTCGTATTATAATTAATATAACAGCTATTTTGTGTTAAAATTTCTGATTTCCTATAAAATACTCAACAAATCGCAATTATTTCAAATAAACTCGAGAGGTAATTTGTACTGGCAATATATATATACTTCAATCGAAATTTAATTTTCGTTCAATAAGTTGCATTATAAGTCTGTGAAACGCAATTACATACCCATACACGTTATAGTGATCACAAAACATACTAAAATTTGAATATTTAATAGTTCATAATTCTAAGAATTTTGTCACTTAAAACAAAAAAATTAAAAAAGCATGACTTAGCTATTTTTAATTTTATTTTAAAATAATTTATTTTAATTTTAGTGGATTGTATGTTATATCTCAAGCAGTACCCAGGGGCGTAGCTGCCATCGTATATGCTGTATCAATGATATGGGACCCTCAAGTTACAGGGCCCCCAAAATGCTTTAGCGAAAACCCACAAAATGTTAAGCCCCCGCCCCCCCCAAAAAAAAGAGCCTCTAAGGAATTTTGTTACAGGGCTTACTCAGGACTAGCTACGCCAGCGCTAGTACCTCGCGTTTCTAATTTCCCACACTACACTAATAAGAGGACTTTAAGCTGAGAGAGAATAATCGTGTATCAGTCTTGCTACACGGAGCGTCTTTAGACGAATTAAGGCTCGAACACAGGATTGGCTCAAAGAAAAGCCCTTCATGACCACACGACCATAATCAATCAACAACCTAGTTTCCATTTGATGTAAAATTTTGTGAAAAACTTATTTTTTATGTGTCATTTTATATCAATTAAATTCTGTTAAATATTATCTGTATACAAAGGTAAGAATGTTTACAGCTGAAATAAGCGAACAAGAATATTACAAAATGTTTCTTTATCTAGAAATAGGATAATTGGTGATATCATAGTAAAGTAGTTATCGTATTAACAAATTGTTCAGTCACACACACACAAAAAGCAAAATATACTGCTGGTTTAAAACGTGGTAATACATTATTTTATGCGGTAAAATGTATTGTTTTATGTATTAGTTTTCAAAATTAAGAGAATTTTTAGATTTTGTCGATTATCTCTAGAACTACTGGACAGATTGTAATAAAATTTGGTATGTGTGTAGGGCTGATATAATACAAATAATAATAATAATTATTATTATTCGACAGTTAAAATATACATACGTGGACGTGCGCAACACTCATCAAAGTCGGAAGGTGTAAAACAGCAATTATGGAATATAACAGCAAAAAAAAAAAAAATGGTTAGTAGGTCCCCTTTTTCAAATAAACGGGCCTCACACCGCGATTCGTACCGAAAATATGGGAATTTATGAGTTCCTGAGGCAATTAATTCCACTCATTTAGCAACTCTGTCTTCAGGAATTGGATGATTCTCGGAGGGGTTTTATGACTTGCAATTACCCTCTTCAGAACGTCCCAGGCATGCTCTATACAGATGAATGAGGGCTAGAGATCAAACTAGCCAATTCATTCGTTGAATATCCTCACTTTCCAGAAATTCATCGAGGATGAGCTCTATGTGCCTCGCGTTGCCATCCAATAAAGTAAAGTTAGGGCCAATTGCGCCTGTGAACATAGGGCTCCAAGACCTCATCCCTATACTTCACAGCAGTCACAGTGCCTCTTGCAAAGACAGAGACGAGTGCAACCATCCAACGTGATGTCTGCCCAAACCATCAAGCCTCCTCTATCGTTATGGTCAATTTCTCGGACATTGGAGGATAGGAAACGGGTCCCTGGTCCTTTCCATATGAGAGTACGGCTAGAATATATTTGAGTACATATGTGATGTACTAGTGTACATATGTGGTAAAATTTATTGTTGGAAAACAAAGAATCAGAATGCAACCGAAATTTTTTATCTCATTTCGATACACGTATTTAATTTAAAATTGTTCTTTACTTTTTAATTTATCGATTGATAATTTTGATAGGAATATATAGATCCTATTCTTATACCCTAGGCACAAATTTCGCCACTTCTCCGTCAACATCATTCGGACTTTCTTTATTTGTCATCTGTTACACCCTTACAGCATGGCACTATGTCGACGGGAGATTCTACTTTCTGTAGTGCTGCTCTTTTTTCCACGGAGGATTATTAAAATAGTAAAAACACAAGATGTTTATTTTTCAAATACCTAAATAAATTAAAGTTCCAAAGTTTTCTCAGTGTTCCAAAAATTATATAGACTTTTATTCTAATCCCAACTCTGTTAGTACCAGATTGAATAAATAGAAAAAAAAAAAGTAGCAACTAAAATTTTGCTGTCTGTCAATTTTTTCATTGCAAAATTTTTTACACAAGATCAGTTTCTCAATGCCTCCACGTGTAGACTCAAATAATTGCTGCTTAATCTAAAATATGCAGTTGGTTGCTGAAATCAGATTGAATCATATAATTCATAGATAAGATCAAATATTATTAAAAACTTGACATTTTAGGAACGACTTTTTACATCAGAAAAGGTCGGGAAATATTTGTTTTTTCTTCGAAAGCGAGTGATTCCGCTGTTTAACGTGTAACCTAAAAAAATAAATATCAAATAACGTGCGAAAAAAAAAAACTTTAAGTCAATATCAGAATGGAAAAAAATTCTCGGAAAAAATCTTATAAAAACATGCACAACATCTGCTTATATAATTCAGAATATAAATCAAAATTGTTATTTTATTTATGAGGTACCCCTTCTGCACAATATTTCTAGGTAAATGTTTTCGTAATCGAAATTTAACTTTCTGAATCATAAGCACAATAAAAAATAAAAAAAAACACCCCTGTCTGAATTACATAGATAAATAATCTATTTAAAATGCTGCATGAGCTTATATATTATCTGTGAAGTATCAAGTGAGATATGCAAAAAACTATCGGTTACCATTCATATAATTTTTTCGGTCGAATTTTTAATATTTCTATTTTCCCAACACGTGAGCTCGAGGCTGGAGATATTTATTTTTCCAACTAAACAAGGATCTCTGTTGCAAATGAGAGTGAGAGATTTTTATGTACGTCGTTCTATAAAGCAAAACGAAGTTTATTGGCGACGGACCTCGCCCAAGTGACGAGGACGAGACCTGGGCTCGCATCCCTATCCAAACTACTATGCCAACGAGAGAACTCTTGACAGATTTAACTTGTATCACCCCACTCTACATGGCGGGTCTTCAGTGGTTTTGGCTTGAACTCATAGCACACTGGCCATATTCGTGACCATAACTCTACAGTTGCGTAACGGAGAATATTAGGGTCCCCTGCCTAGTCAGGTTTTAGGCCCTAAACCGGATCTTACAAAGGATATGTACGTGGAATCAGTCAGGCATTGGGCCCCTAGAATCCTGTCCCTCCGGCGATGCGGGGGTGTATGTTACGCCCCTGACTACTTCGGTCACCCCTGATGCAAATGAAACATGATGTGTAACGAGGCTCTGATGCATGTAAAACCAATGGGGTTCTTCTTGCGTTAGTGTGGAATGGAAATTGGGAGACTAGTCTGACAACCTATGTTTTTTCCTCATAGTTTGATTGTGGTTTAAATAACGGCTTATTGCCTATGTGTTGCTTCTGAGTATGGCGTTCTGACCATGGTAGCCGATTAGTCATGGTCACGAATGTGTGGCAGGAGATATTTCTGTCGAGTTGTGAGTTCGAACCCTGGTACCACTAAAGACCCGTAATGCAGAGGGACTGAAGTATACGTTAAATCTGGGAAGGCTTTCAGTCCTTTCGTCGGCGTGGTGTGGAAATTTGGAGAATGGGGTGTTAGCTCAAGTGCCATTCACTGCATTTGACCACGGTTCAAAATTTCGAGATTAGTCGCCAGTATCTCGAGCATTTCTTCAAAGTTCGACGTCAATAAAAAATTAAGCTCGAGCTTCGTACAGTTTTAAGAGAGAGGAAGAGTTATTTTAACGTCGCCCTATAAAACAACACGAGGGCTATTGGTGACATCTCATAATTTTGAGCCTCGTTTAAATGACGAGGGCGACACCTGAGCTGCCACTGCCCTCTCCAAACTACCACACCACGCCAACGGGAGACCTTTGAGCCTGACAGATTAAACGTGCATCAACCTCTCTACACTGCGGGTTTTTAGAAGCCCCAAGACTGGAAACCGCAACACGGTGACCAAGATTTCGTGACTATAACCACGGCTATATACCGCGGCCACTCGTATAGCTGCAAAGAGTGATGTTAATATATAATCAATCAATCTGAAGGAATAAGAGTCCTGATTTAGGGATTATTTAGTACTGAATATACAGAAACGTTGACACCGTGGGTGTTCTTACTACTAAGATGAAAAATATCCCCCCTCATTAGTTATCAAATCGAGACCTGTATTGATTAAGTGGCGATTTTAACGACCTTGCATTAGCTCACTTAACCGCATCTTAATTTTATTGCTCTCGTCCTCATATTTCAACAAGTTTTGAAGGTCAAATGCGGATATAAAAACAAAATTCATCTTCCCAGTATGGTAAAATATATCCCGGACAAATCTTTCATCTTGATCCGCTAAATCCATTGAGCACAGTCAGTAACTGATTATTATTATGATGTCAAGAGAAGACGACAGGATGATAAGACTTATCTTACCGAAGTGATTTCACTGACTCGTTATCTTCTAGCGCTGTTGGACAGATAAGGGCTCTTATTCCTTGGCAAGAACGCTGACAGATCTCGATGTTCCAGCGAGATTGTGAAGTAATGAAATAGTATCTCATCATAACGTCATGAAATGTTATCTCCTTCGATTTTGATTCCATGTGTGTCGCTTATCACTCCCTAAGACTCATTTTAGTAACCCATCCAGACTTTTTTTTTACGTCAGAGAGTACGGATTCAACCAGCTCGAGGCGGAAAAATAATCTGGTGGTTTTAAGCCTCTATTTAAATAGAATGGATCTTTTTGATGCCATTGGTTGTTTAAATAAGAGTTTCTAAGACTTCTTTCTTTTCCCCTTTCTGATTTGTATTATGTTCAGCTGTGACAGCATACTTGAAGAGATCGATTTTGAGATATACCAGCAGTATTTTCTGATCTGACGGGGTTGGGTGGGGGAGTTCGAGGAATAATTCGGCTCATTAAAAACTAGCAGCTCCAAGACTGAAAATGTACAGACTGTAATAAAGGTCACATAAGTTTTTTTTATTTCCCATGAATTTACGTCAGAGATTATTAAAAGCTTTCTAAAATTCACTTTGAAGGATGAGGAAGTCAAAACATATTACAAATTAGTTCCTTTCTAGCTGAAGAAATCTTCCGTTTTGAAGTACTATTCTTTAATCTTAAGTGAAGACAGAGTTCAGCAAAAGCCAAAATTTTATCTTTATACCAAGTGACTTCACAAATACTAATAGTTGCATTTAAAAATATTCAAATAAAAATATATATATAATAAAGCACTCGTGTTTACCAGCATTTTTTAAAATTTTAAAAATTTCCCCCCCCCCCTCCCCCATATTTTACCGTTTTTTAGGATTCTTAAGATTTTAGCGATTTGAGCATTTATAATTTTTTAATATGACACATTTTGAAAGCTTAGAATTTTATTTAATTTGTAACAAATAATGCGTGGAAAGGTAATTAATTGTACACAATTTATCCATGAATTTTCTTGTAAACATTAATTTGTATATAAGAGAAGTCTATAAATATAACAGTGAGTGAAATAAAGAAAAATTTTAAAAGCCCAAGAAAGAGTAATTTAGAAAAGCTGTCCCAAAAGAGTATTGTTAAAGCTTTATGTTTTGGAGAGAAAGATATAGAGAGAGAGAAAAAAGAGAGAGAGAGGATGAAGAGAAAAAGAAAGAGGATAAAGAGAGAGAAAAAGAGAGTGAAGAGAAAGAGAGGAAAAATAGAGAGAGGGAAAGAGTGAGAGAGTGAATGAAAGAAGAGAGAGAGACAGACAGAGAGGGAAAAGAGAGCTAAAGTGTGAAAGCAAGAAAGAGAGAGAGAGAAGGAGAAAAAAAGGAAATCTGAGAACACAGTAAAAAATAAAAGAGCTGATCCTAGACTAATCGGCTACAATTCAGGTTACCAACCATTTGGATTTTTGAAGGCCGTCTTCAAATGAGTATTCAGTATTTTTTTCTGTATATCTACCCTTTGCTGTTTTTTAAAATGTCTGACATTACCTGAAACGTAATTGTGTTTTTTGTTTCTTAACATTTCGATCCCTTTGCATTATATAATATTTTATACCGTGACATGAATCTCATAAGTAGGTTTATTTTCTTTATTCAAACTGAGGCAAGTTGAGCTTATTAAATAAAGCGGAATCACGTACACAATAGAATTCTACAAAGCCGTATTATTTATTAAAAAATCAATCAAAAAGACAGCTGTGCAATACTCCTTTGTTACCATTCCTCAGAGACTCACTCAAAGCAGGAGGCTTATGATCCTCGAAAAGCCTTAGTAATACATCCTATCTCCCTCATGGCTTGCGGCCGAGGTTCCCTAGTGGTCATAGACCCACACTCGCTACCGGCGTGCCATGAGTTCAAGCCCTAGTGCCACTGAAGACCCGCTATGTAAAGGGGCTGATGCACTTTAAATCCGTTGAGGTTCCAAATTTTCCTGTAAGGTGGAGGGGAAGCTCGGGGAGAAAGGTGTCCATTCAGGTGTCATCCTTGTCACTTGACCTTGGTTCAAAATTACAAGGTCCGTCGCTAATAGCCCTCGTGTTGCTTTATACTACAGTAATCATTCTCTAATTCCGTCTTTCCCCTTGTTATTCCATCCTTCATTTTTCTTTTCTTGGACTTACATAGTTTTGTCTGGCGTTAAATATACGCATATTTAACGCAATTTGCTATGACCCTCTCTGGTAAAAAGAATTGATTGAACCAACTTTCGCTATGAACATAGATAATAAACTTTTTATAATTTATACTTTCTCAAAACTATAAGATTCGGACATGACACTTTTTTTTTCCTTTTAAGATATCGGTATCATCAAAAGAAATCAATAACATTACATGTTGAGTGGGTAGTAAATACAACAAACATAGCGCCTTAGCTTTTTGAGCCCGACACGATAAAACGATTTCCTGTATTGTGAAATATTTCATTCTGATAACATTTTGCGCGGAACGGATTTTTAGCTGAATATTAATCACAACTGGAGAACGAAGAAAGAGAAATTCACAACCATGAGTTTATTCAACTCTTTTAGCTTCGCAAATATGGAAGGATGCCATTAGTACTGAAAGTTCAATTACACGGTGCGTTCTCTGCTGCAGTAGACAGATAGTCCAGATTTTGTATCGATTAGCGACCGAACAACTAAAAGTTAGGAACACGCGACGCACATAAAGAGAAATTGGTTACGATAACCGAGTGTTCTTTCCATGGCCCAAAACTTGGTCGAACCCTGTGTAAGAGTCCTGTTTTTGTCCATAACCTGTCATATAAGGGGTGCACATTAAATATCTTTGGGTTCAGTGGTAAATTGATTATTTATCGACGTCACATTTTGGAGCGACACGAGGCCTATTGATGATGGACATGATAATATTAACGTGCATGCATGTAACCTACGGAGCTATATCTGTCTGAGAATTCAGCTAAAGGACTTAACTTCTTTTGTGATCCTATAGTAGAAAAAAAACACCGTCAGCGACCGCAGGGAGAGGTTGGGAGGTGGAAGCCCTCCCGAGAGAAGGGAGAAAAAAGCAGAGCACCCTTTCCAAACTTCCATACCATCTCAACGCTAGGATTTTAAATCCCGACAGCTTTAACGTGCTCCAGCCAATTTACACTGTGGACCCTCATGGACCTAAGACGACAAAGCTGCCCACAAGTTCGGGACCATGACCACTTGGTTTACCCGGCGCCTTATTGCGTTTCAAAGTTCTCATGTTGGAGTGGCATGGAGGAGGAGAATGAGGTGCCGACCTTATCAACTATCCATAGTTCAAAACTACGAGATGTACAGAGCTATGATTTACCGACAATGTGTCAAAAATATATAGGGAGTAGAAAAATGTTCAATAAAGGAATACAGTAAATAAATAGATAAAAATGTTTGGAATAATCGCTATTTCATAATTTTGACTAGCAGTAAAGCAAATGCATACAATACCAAACGTTTCGCTAAGGTAGACACGAAAAAGTACAGAATTAAAATTATTTGCTACAAAACTTTTAAGAACTGGATTATTCCTATTATTGAATAAAATGTATTTAAAAGAAGAAGAACGAAAGAAAGAAAGAAAAATGTTTGGAGGAAAATTTTGCGCTAATAAGGAAAATTCTTATCCTCCCCCTTCCCCCAGTTTTTACGGTGGCCGAGTGGTCATAGTCACGAACTAGTACGTGGAGAGTTGGGAGTTAAACTTCTGGTGCTAGTGAAGACTGGTGTGTTTGGGGCTGACCACGTTAAGTGCTTCGAGGTTCAAAGTCCTCACGTTGGCACAGTGTGGAAATTTGGAGAATGCAGCGTCAGCTCAGTTGTAGTTTTCGTCTTTTGACAAAGGTTCAAAATTGCAAGTTCCGACACTGATCACTTTCAGATTGCTTTAAAGTGTCAGATTAATAAAAAATTAAAAAGAATCAAACTAAAAGCATTTCTATTTCTCAATTTATTATATTTTAAGTGCTAATATACACTTACCTCCAAAAGTCTGCGTATAGGCAATTATCTTACGTGTTTATGCTATAATTACTATTAAAATCTCGCTTTAGAAAATCAAAATACTTGTCAGCAATTCTTCAAAAAATGTCCTTATTCAAAGAAAAGCAACAAAATTCACCTTAACGAGAGGAAAAAAAAAAGATTGACCACCAAATAATCACCAACCATTCGCGCCAAAAGTCTAAGTATACTTACAAAATAGAGCTTTTAAAGACCTTTTATTGTAAAATATAATTGCACTAAATAGTGTTTTTAAGTAATTATAAGCTTCTTTTACGTTTTACTTAAGATTTGAAATTTGAAAGATTTTGTGGTTCCATGACAGGAAACATAATAGAGATCGATATATTATTGAAAGAAAAATCATCACAGATCTTCAAAAAAGGGGGAAAGTTTTAAAGCAATTGTGAAATTGTTAATATGAGACATTCAATTATTCAAAAAGTATTCATAAACTACAAATCAACAAAAATTTTAACGTCCAAGCCAAGATCTGGCCACCCGCCTGCAGTGTCACCTCGAGAATCTTGCTTTGTTTTACATTCTATAAAAAGAAATCCAAGACTATAAGCTGCACAAATAGCTAAAAGTGTTGCTGAGATATTGCAAAAAAGTGTGATTTTAATTACAATATGAAGAAAACTGAAAAAAGATGACTATCATGCCCGAGTTGCACTCAAGAATCCATTCATCGTTCAGAGCTAAGAGAATGACCATTGCTAAAAAACACCTAAATAGGGCAGATATTTTTTAGAAAAATGTTATATATTCAATTGAAAGTAATTTTTGTAATTTAGCATCAAAAAGCACAAAAATATGCCTGCAAAAATTCCTGGATAACCTGGATTCCTTGCGAAAGAGAATCCTTTTTCAACTATCAAACATGGAGGAGGAGGCATATTGTTTGGGGTGATAATCTGGAATTTATTGAATCAACAATGTACAAAATTGGTTACTTGAACTTACTGAAGTAAAATATCAGGGCATATGCCGAGAAATTTGCGGTGAGTAATGATTTTTACTTTCAGCGGCATAAAGGTACCAAGCAAATGGCTCACAATGTGAAGTCATTGTGAAACCTTGGCTGTTCTAACGTGTCCCAAACCAATTCCGAAAGTCAACCTATTCCGCAGACCTAAGCACAACACAGCATTAGTGGGATTTACTCGAGTGAATAATCAGGGAGAACGTAATAACATCCAAGAAATGCTCAAATCTGTGAGAGTCGAAGAATGGAACAATATATCCACAGATGAAACAACTAAGCTAATTAAATTCTCACCAAATATGTTGAGAGTTATAGAAAGAACGGAGAATAGCTTAAAAAGTATTAACTTTTAGTTACAATCCTAATTGTAAAGGTTTTTTTCCAGTGTACGCAGACTTTTGACGCACATGATTTGTGTCGTTCTCAAATTATAAATATTTGTATTATTTTATGTAATATTCAGGTGATTGTTGCTTATACTATTTGAATCTACGACGTTAGAGGAATCAATAAAAAATAGTATTGATTCACAAAGACTTCGTTTAATTAGCGATCTTTGCATGAATATGAAAGATAATCGCCTGTACGCAGACTTTCAGAGGCAAGTGTATATATATATATATATATACGTATATATAAATGGCAGCAAGTTATCAGAAAGAAAGAAGAATTTGATAAAATTGAGATGCGAAATAAAAGTGTATGAGCTTAAATTCAAATGAAAATCGTCTTTTTTATGCAAATCAGATATGCCACTTGCAATACCAATTGGATATTTAATTTTCTTAATATTTAAATTATCATCGAAAAAAGCAAGCACAAATTTACTATACCTAAAATCACATCTCGTTGAATAATCTCTTTTTGTAGATATAAAAAAATTAATTTTGTATTAAATATTTCCTGTTACCCCCTTTTCCTTTTCTTTATTTTGCGCACAACATCGTTCTAACTCTGTCTCATCAACTTATTTTGGACTGAGTTTCTTCTTTTTCTATTTGTATAAAGGCGATGAAATACGGTGAAAAAAAATTATTAAACATAACCTTTGATTGTTATTCCCTTATAAGTGTTATTCAGAAAACTGTGTTTATATAGCATATATTACATAAATAAGTTCATAGATCAAGCCGTGATTGAGCACATGATCAAGACGAGTTTAAAAATGTTTATGGACCGAATAATAAATATATAAATATCTCGGAAGTACCGAGTGAAGCTGATTGGATTAAATTTCTAAAAATGTGTTCTATAAATAGTAAAAGCCGATATTAACGGTTGTCTGAAAAGTATCTTCTTGTGATCAAGACAAGCAACGACAAGGTCAGTTTTTGTTTTTTAATTACATCCAAAAAATTCTTGTTTCTTGAACCAGTCCACAACGGGATTGATTGCAGTGACTAACGGAATGTAGACGAGTTACAGAAACCATTTTGATCGTGTTTGGCAGTCAACTCTTTTTTTGTTTGAAGCATTTCAAAGTACTCCTTCAAGGTCTTACAAAACGTATCATTAATAAGCAAGATGTTTTTTTTTTTTAAAAAAAATACATCAACTCATTTTAAATTTGTAATTTTGACTAATATATTATAATAAATTATAATTTATAAATCAATTTAGCGGTGCAGTAAAAAGCATTATATCTAATGGCGTTACGTTTGACCAATCTTCATATAAGCTTGCAGCCGTATTAGTCGAGTTGTCTTGGTCCCGAACTCGTGACCGGCGTTGCCGAGTCGTGGGTTCGAAACGAAATGCCACTGAAGACCACCGTGTAGAATTGCTGATGCGAGTAAAATTTGTCTAAGCTTAATGTCCTCCCATTGGTGTGGTGTGGTAGTTAGAAGAGGTGAGTGCAAACTCAGGTTTCGTCCTCGTCACTTGACCGTGGCTCAAAATTATGAGGTTCATCACCAATAACCCTCGCGTTGCTTCAGAGTGTGACGTAAATCGAAATCAAATCCATATTAGGATTATGAAAGTTATAATTGTTTTGTACATACTGTATGCCGGATTAGGTCTCGCAAATATCGTAGAATCATAAACTCAGACATAGGGAAGTCAATAAATTTTATTTGATTCCACTTTATAAAAATATCACAAATATTTATTCTAGTGAAGCGATTTGGCTTAAGGTATCTGACTACGTTCGGAACCACGATTTTAAAAAGGCGCATAAATGTATAATTTGCATAATATTTAGTGTCACTTAGATTAGAATATATGTATAAAATTGTTTTATAAGGACATATGACAAAAAAAATTATTTAAATACACTATTTTGGCAAAAAATTAACTTAGAATAACCTTTTTTCCAAATGTTCTCCTTTTGTAAAAAATGCTTCTATTGCATTAATATTTTGCTTGTATATAGCTCAGACATCTGTACAAAGACTCAACTATGATGTTTAAAAAATTCAAATTATTTTCAGAGTTACAACCATTTGAAATAATTATCGGCGTATTTTCTTAAAATTTCTCCCATCTCTTTTCGTAAAACATGGATAAACCGACTTCCAAGTTATGCATTTCAAAAATTCTAGTTGAGCCTCTGTACAGAGGTCTGAGCTGAATACAGGCAAAATATTAATACAATAGAAGCATTTTTTACCAAAGGAGAAAACATTTGGAAAAAAGGTTATTCTAAGTTAATTTTTTGCCAAAATATTGTATTTAAATAATCTTTTTTTGTCATAATGTCCTTAAAACAATTTTACACATGTATTCTAATATAAGTGACACTAAATATCATAAATATTATCCATTTACACGCTTTTGAAAAATCACGGTTCCGAACGTAGTCGGATACCTTAATGGATCCCTAACGAATGGATGCCTCCACCGTTGTGGAGGGTTAAATTTTCAACGGACTTGTAAATATTCCACCTTTGTACATTTTATTGTTCTGTCTATTTCTGTGTAATTGTATATTTCATGTGCCTCTCTTAGTGTGAAACTGTCTTTCCCACCTACCGGTGCTTTGTGTGCCTCCAATGCCAATGTTAGATCCTAAGTGACTAGGCTGAACGTCCTTACCATTGTTGGTCTGGACTTTGGTCTTACACGCCGTCGTATGGGGAAAACCCCT
The DNA here is from genome assembly GCA_019973955.1 of Trichonephila inaurata madagascariensis. Classification (NCBI taxonomy): domain Eukaryota; kingdom Metazoa; phylum Arthropoda; class Arachnida; order Araneae; family Nephilidae; genus Trichonephila; species Trichonephila inaurata. Next base: position 313,712 of record BMAV01012620.1, read on the forward strand.
TCTGCGCAGGGGATAGGATGCTATTTGCCTCACACCACTCAGAAAGTTTCTTGGCCAGACACTTCGTGAAGAGCTTATATATTGTATTCGAAAGCGTAATGGGTCTCCAATTCTCTAAGTTGTTGACGTCCCCCTTCTTGTGTATCAGGACTGTTTTCGACGTCTTCCATGCGACTGGGACATCAGACAACTTGATGCAGATATTGAAGATCCGGGTGAGAACGGAACAGGAGGGGCCAAGTTCTCTCCAGTGCTTATAGCATATGAGATCTTGACCCGGAGCCCTATCTTTAAATGAAGTATCTACACAGTTATCTTGTGGAAAAACTCTTTACTATCTTTCACTAGGTTTACTCAGAGCTCTTTCCGATAATTAATATTTTTATATAATTACTAACCTTTTGCAACTTTCACTTATCACCTTACTAACATCTACCGGCAATTGGTTATATATTCAAGTAATACTCTTATCGCTTCAGGTCTGTTCAAGGTATTTGCGCATACCTTGTGATTCCTTTACTACGTGAGATTCTCACAACATCATAAAGAACCCCTAAAGTTAGTTAATGAGAAACCCGTGTGAGAAACCGTTACAATTGCGAAATGGGAATATTTACATCTGGTTGGAAGGTGGGTGGGGGGAAAGGTGAGTAGGACCAGTGGAGTAACATGCACCCCGCATCGTTAGGAGGCCAAAGCGTGATTAACGCCAAGTACGTATTTAACCAATTTATAAAATATATTAAAGGCAAAACCTGACTTTGTAGAAAGGCCGTAACATTCTCCGTTAGGCCACTGAATAAGAAGATAATCTGATAACAAGGTAATAAAATTTATACTTGAAAAATCATGAGCATGATTTTCGATCCATTAAAAACCTTTTCGGGGAATAATACATGAAAAATTATATATTTTCATTAAAATGAGCCTCAAAATCTCCCGGTGGCACCGTGTAGAAGTTAAAAGAGTGGCATGTAAGGGCTGGTCCACACCAACTGACCGTGCTTCGAAACTATGAGCTCTATCTATAGCAGCCCATCGTGGGTGTAGTAACGTTAATGGGCTAAATTCATGACGGTCACATGATAAATGCAATCACGTGTTCTTTATTGAATTCAAAGCTGACATTTGATTTTTACTTCTCTTTTTAATTGTAAAATTTAGACAAAATTTCAAATTTGATAATTGGGTGAAGATGACTCTTCAAAAAGTTTTTCAAAATTAAAAAAGAAACTTACATTACATGTGTATTTTAAAATCAAGTGCATCTTGTTTACCTATGTGCGTTATTACTGTTCACAAATATGTGCTTTTTAGAAGAGAATTTCTGAAAAAGCAAAAGTTGGCTACAGCGATGCGCATAAACTGATTGGTTGGAAACACGTGATTACATTTATAATGTGACTAAGACATCACATGAATTTACGAACTGATTGACTAAAAACACGTGATTGCAGTTATGTGACTATGACATCACATGAATTTAGTCTCTTGAGATAAAGAAATTATTGAATGCAATTGTATAACAGCAATTAGATTTACAATTTAATAGGATTAAAATACTTTTTATGCTGCAATATCCTTGGAATCAGTTACATATTTTTTTTTTACCTTTATAAAATTTCTCATCAAATAAACGAATAGTTTCTATTACTTTGGTTTTAATGCGCACAGTTTCAGCATGAAGAGGCCGCGGTAGCCGAGTGGTATAAGTATCGGACCGTGGCTTACCTTGTCACGAGTTCGAGCCCAATACCACTAAAGACCCGCCG
>BMAV01012620.1:315883-332275 GCA_019973955.1 Trichonephila inaurata madagascariensis
TACGTGGTCCGTCGCCAAAAGCCCTCGTGTAGCTAAACAGTGCGACGTTAATAATCAATCAATCAATTCAGCATGAAGAAGAAAATAACTGAAACTCTGTTAGTATTATGCCCTCTACTTCCCTAACTCCCGAAGGAGTATTTCAAATTTTAGTTTTTTAAGGTGAAAAAGAGCATAGATACTGGTAAAAATGTACCAGTAAAAGGTAAAGGTGGTACAATTCTTAAGTGAATTTTTCTTCATTACTAATTGATATTTTGAAATTTTTTTAAAACTTTCTGGATAATTTTTTAAAAGATTGAAAAATGGTCATTTTTAGAAAATTAAATAACGATGAGCAAAAGTCTGTTTAGTGATACTTTTTCTTCCAAATCTGTTGACCCAACTTCAAGAATAAGTTTGATGTGGCTTCTATATTAAATATTCTTAAAATTGAGATAAAGACAAATACATAAAATTAAACAGAACCGCACAATTTCTTAGAAAAGAATTAAAAAAATTTCGTGAGGAAGTGTGCTCCATTAAAAAAACTGAAACACGTGCAATATCTCTTTTCGATTGGTTTGCCAGACTGATATCACAAGATACAGCTTGACGAACTCAGCGAAAAAAGAAAAAGAAAACAAACTAAAATCGGCACTAAAGATTAAATTTAATAATTTTTTTTTCTCTAAAATTATCAATCTTTTACTTACTAATATTTTTACATGTGAATACATGTATACAGTAACATATACTATACAATAATACAAGACAAAAGAAGGGCAAATTCAATTCATATGAGTTCTCTCTTTCATTTTATATAAATATAATAGAGAAATAAGACATAATACATTTTTTTTTTCCGAAATTAGTCACATACTTGTATTTTATCTATTTTCATCCTTCTAAGATAGTCTCAGAGAAATTTCAATTTAGAAAGAAGCATAACTTAATTCTGATTTTTGAAAACAGGAGTTATTTTTAACAACTGATTTCAGAAAATAGATAAACATACGGACAAAATACAATGGTTTTTTTTCATTAAAATAAAAAAAAAATATTTTAACAAGAAATTCTAATTAATTAAAATTTTTATAGGCAAGTATTGAATGATATTACACGGCATATGGAAGGTGTTATATACAAATACGCCGCACGTGTTATTTTCCCTGCAATAACGTTATCCTTGAGGGTGAGTGAGTAAATATTTACGTCGCCCTGTTCAGCTACACGGGGTCTTTTGGCGACGGACCACGTAATTTTGAACCATGGTCAAATGAGGTGGACGACACCTGAGCTGGCACCCCCCTCTCCTAACTACCGCACCACACCAACGGGAGGATGTTTCAAATCTCGACAGATTTAACGTGCATCGCTGCCCTACACAGCTGGTCTTTAGTGGTACTAGGCTCGAACTCATGACATGCCTGCCATGATCCGATACCTTGACCACTGGGCTACCGCAGCCCCCTTTATCCTTGAGGGAAAATTGAGTTTTACAGGCAGAGTTTGCTTCCCAGCATGAACTTGAAAAATAAAATACACTCATGGACAAAAAAAATTAGCGCAACAAGAAGGAGTCGTCAAAATGAAACGAAATTTTACATACGTAATGACTACTTTGATATAAGTAAGTGATTAGAAAATCAAAGAAAAAGGATCATTTATTTCAGAGAAAAAGGCAAAAGAACGAAGGATTTAATACCCTGTTGAACCCCTTCTATAGCGTGAATGCACGGTGCGATACGATCGGGCATTGAGGTATACAAGTTCTGCATGATGTCTCGAGACATTTCGTTCCATATTTGCTGTAACCTTGCCTGTAGTTCATTCAAACTCGTGGAATGCCCAACTCGCTGTCCCAAATGATCCCAGATATGCTCGATTGGAGACAAATGTGGGGATCGGGAAGGCCAAGGAAGGGTAGTAACAGTGCGGAGACAGTCTTGTGACATCCTTGCCGTGTGAGGCCGAGCATTATCTTGTTGAAAAATGGCTTCTGGGAGCCATTGTATGAGTGGCAACACATGTGGTTGCAGGATGTCATGGATATACCGCTGGGCTGTCATGGTGCCACGAATATATACTAGGGGTGACCGTGTACTGTCGGCAATGGCACCCCATATCATCACACCAGATGTGGGAGCGGTGTGTCGCTGTAAAGCATAAGTAAGATTGAGGCGTTCACCACGGGGTTCCCACACAAGAACACGATTGTCATCACTGCTGAGATTGAATCTGGATTCGTCGCTAAAGACGACCTGCTTTCATTCCGTTGCAGTCCAGTTTTCTCGTGAGTGGCACCACTTCAAACGGAGGCGTCGATGGGTGGGCGTCAAAGGCAGAACACGTAATGGGCACCACGATCCCAAATGTTCTTCAGCCAGGCGCCTTTGTATGGTTAGAGAAGACACAGGTGCCCCTAGTGAAGGTGCTACCTGTGGCTGGATGGCGGTCGATGAAGTAGTTAGCTGTACGCGTGTATTTCTTACGATGTGGTCGTCTTCTCGACGACTGGTCTGTCGAGGGTATCCTGTGCCTGGTTTTTGTTTAAATGACATCTCTCGGATCCACTGGTCCCAACACCTCCTCATAACACAATCAGAGTGGCCAAATTGACAAGCTACTCGCCTAGCTGAGAGCACCCAGATTCCATCATTCCGATGATTCTCCCCCTCTCATATTGTCTTCAAAAACGGCGTAATGGCATGTCTACCTCAGCTCTTCCTTTGTAAACGATTCAGCACACTCAAACAAGCTTTGGTTACCTGTTTCATACTCCACGGAGAACGAGGTTAAACGCCCTCTACCGGCTAAACGTAATATGCAATCACGCTGTATTTCTAATCATTTGCATATCTCTCCGACATGTACCTTCCTGCCAAGTTTCGTTACGATCCCGCAATTATTTCTTGGTGCGCTAATTTTTTTTTTGTCCCTGAGTGTATTTAACAACTCTAGAAGATGCGATCAGGGTAACCAGATTGGTGACTTTATCGTCCTTGGCTACAATTTTGGAAAAAAATATGATTTCACTAAGGTATCATTGAGAAGGCTTTAGCATCGATCCTTCTAGAAATTACCATGAGGCTATATATGGATTTTTGAAACAAGGGCGATTCGATTTAGAAGATAGTCCAGTCGAGCTAAGAATCTGTTCGTGCGTTGACTACAAGAGAGAGAGAGAGACTATCTCTCTCCGTTCCTGCGAGTGAAACTGTTCTAGAGAGCCGTTTTTGGAATATTGAAAATGTTTATAACGAGTGCGTTTTGCCCTATTGTAATATTTATGTTAAATATTTCTTTATGAATATACATACGTTGATTTGTCTTCGAGTAGTCATCTGTTCGTCCTTGTGAATTAATAAATCTGCAATTATTCAAATAACTGGGATCGTCTGCTTTTTCCCCAAGCAAATTTGCAACAATTTGTATGTGTGCACATGGTAGGAGGTGAAATATTTTAGATTTTCTAGTCGTGATGATCTTTAAACTTGGTGATGCTGTGATAGGTTCGTGGGTAAGAATCCCATTTGTTTTGAAGGCATTGAGTGAAGGATGTTATGGATAAAATAACGGATTCATTACCGTCAGGTTGAGGGTTCAAGTCTTGTCCTACCAAAGACCCTCGTGAAGTAAAGTTGGTGCAAGCAAATACGTCAACAGTAATGCAGCAGCATCAAGCCTTTCCCCAAAATTTAGATTGTGCATTAATACAACTAAACTAATATTAAGTCTCTCCCTAATTCTTATTCTGAGTTTTATTATTTCAACTATCGAATAATGAAAACAAATATTCATTCAGAAGTTAGAAAAGTAGCCTTTCCATTGTATAGTAGTTTCTAAATCAATTTTTACTGGCTTCAAGCCAGCTACAACTGCAGACAAAGTTTCAAATTTTACACCAGCCAAGATTTGTTGTTTTTAATATCAATTAATGATGTTGAAATTGCTGATTTTATCTCTAAAAATCTTTCAAAAAATACTAGCAATTTATTCCCTCGTATTTTGATGTCTAAACAAACTATATTTTCTTGACCTAACTCTGCATTAATATAATTTTATAAAAATATTATTTTTGAGACAAGATTTTTTGAATAATTTTACAATCATCTTGATCTTTCTTATAATTTCATTTATATTAGACAAAAAATGTTTTTCTGCCTAAGCAATGTGAAACACAGCATCTGTTGCTATACCACCTTGATACTTTGAATCTAACACTATGCCTTAATCTTCAATTAGCTTTTCCCTTTCAATAATACTTCTTCATGTGATATATTTTCTAATTCAATCATGTGCTTTCCCACAAATCCATTCTTTTAACATAAAGAACATCTCATATGGTCAGGTATATGGCGCATGCATAGTTTGGGTGATACGCATACACACAATTCATTAGTATTCCAAACTTAAAACCATTATCTAGCAACATCAGTGACATTTATAAATACGTGCTTTTCATTCGCGATTCTTTCAGTTTATCCTCTACTGTTTTAATACAATTTTCCTTTAAAAATGATCTTCTGTGTGTGTGATTCTTACCATTCCTCAATTAAAGAATTTAGCTTCATCGAAATGAACAAATATCATCTGTTTTTGAACGATGTATACACATCAAGCGCTAAGCTACAACGTAGTCCGTTTGATGAAATTTAATTCATAACTTTAGCTTTAATCAAATTACATTCTCTACTGATAAGCTTAAAAACATCACCTGATATTGTTTACAGATAAGCTTCAAAACATCACCTGATATTATTCACAGATACTCTTTATAACACCACTAACAGAGTTTCACCTGTTTTTTCTCCTCACCTTTCCTGGAGTTTCAGGGAATCAAGTATAATTCACGGAAATACAAATACAGTCCGACTTCAATTTAACGAAGTCGCTAAATCCCCCCAAAAAAGCTCATTAAATGGAAAATTCGTTAAATAGAGATTCACCTTTTAATATACTTTAAAAAAGACTTAAAACAAATTTTAAATTCATAAAAACTATGTTATTTAAAAAGAAGTAATTATTCCCACTTTTTTTCGAAAATTATCTATTTATTTTATGTATCTTACCCATCAAAAAGAAATCTGCAAGGAAGACAAGAAAAAAGGCCTTGTCCAGGAATACAGTGTATTTTTAACTTTAAAAAATAGTTTTATATGAAAACTAAAGAATTTTTTTTAGCGACATTTTCTAATTTTAAGCCTACGAGTAATTTTAAACGTACATTATTTTATAACCAGTAATTTTAAGCATACACTACCACATACGTCCTTAAATTTAATTACTGATAAAATCTGTTAGCTTTTTGAGTTTTTTGTTTAAAAAATTATGGCAATGTCATTGTGCTATAGGGGAGTTACTTGTTCAAGGTCATTGATCACCATAAATGGGCTAAAAGAGAGAATAATTTGAAAAATGTTCTGAAATATTTTAAAAATAGAGAGGGAAAAAAAATCAAATTACAAGAGATAAAGTTCGTTATACAGAAAATGCACTTCACTATTAGGAGGTTATTTTACAAAAATAGTAAAATGTTCTTGGTTCCAGGAAAAGTTCAGAAAGAAGAAAAATTAGTGAAATATAGGTTTGTTATATGGAGGTTGGACTGTAGTATGAAAATGTTACGATTTTCCATTTCGGGTTCCCGGAACCCTAATCAAAATCTTATTGGTGTGCCATGGATTTAGAGGTTTGAATGCTTGCTTAATAGTCAGCTTCATTATCTTATCGCAGTACAATATTATGAAAAGTATTGGTTGCGTTTAATGGACGCTTAATTGATTATTAACGTCTCACTTCAAAGCCACAGGAAGGATATTGGTGACAGACCTCTTAATTTTGAACCATAATGGGCATTTGAATTAGAAAGAAATAAATAGCCGTAAATGTTCAAAAAACAATTATTTTTATTTTTAAACATATGAACTCTTGTCCCTAAATTTCTCCGCAGCTAAAGAGTTTGTGTAATTGAATTTTTCTTTTAAAATTTTAAATCAAAAATAAATGTTGCATAAAAATAATCCAGAACTTACCAAACGCAATTGGAAATAATCGAGTGGCAAATAAATTATTTTCAATAAACTTGTAAAATACTTACATCTTAATAACTAACTCAAAAGTGACATGTTTTTGACGCTTATAAAATTACACGATAGAGCGCAAAAAGGAAATTAAATACACATCATTGGTCTGTTGCAATGATTTTATTACTATTAAGGTACTTTCAATTAATAGAAATAAATATTAAGCCATTTTTCAAATTTTTCAGTGGGTATTACCTTTATTGAATATATTATAGATTATGTAGCATATTTTTAATTATTATACGGATGTCCCTGATTTGATGTACCTTAAAGTTTTTCTAAGTAACTTTTCAAGAAATTATTGATAAAATTTAGCAATTAAGCCTGAGAAAAATTAGGCATATAATATAGAAAATCCTTAAGTCATTTTTGAACTAAAAAAAAGAGAACTGAGCCCTAAAGAAAATAGATGAAAAATATGAAATTTATTTACCATCATCAATCACATTTGTATCATTGATGCAATCAGGTATTAAATTAAAATCTCATTTATCGTAGTTTTTAAACATATTTGAGAATCCTTGAGTGGTATTTTTTAAAATAATGATTAAAAATTTAACTCTTTTTCTATGATTCACATCACTGAATATTTACAAAGTAAAGAGATAAAAAAAAATAGATAAATGTGATGGAAAAAAAATCTTAAAAAAGTTTTGATTGAAACTGATGAAAAATGACTAAGTAATTGCTTTATTGAAAAATAACTAATTTTCATAAAAATTCTGAATTATTAATGATTATTCCTTATCGAATTATTAATACCTGTTATTACACTCAGGGCATAAAATTTACATATTTTGGGCCTTAACTTGCATTAGAAACTTATAAAAGAATAATGTTCATGCACCTTTTAGAACAAAAAGGGGGAAAAAAAACCCCAGTAGTACAAAAAATAATCGCATATTGTCGCTATGGTAACAAACGAAATATTTCTTTTCGAACATTACCTTAGTAATGGGAGTTCAGCATTGGAAATAAATATAAGTTACCTGCTTTAAGCAAGTGCTTTGTAAGCAATATTGTGTAGACGTAAACACTCAGGAAAAAGCACTTCGAAGAATTACATACTCTTTCTATCTTAGGTCATTAAATAGGAAAACTTTCGCAAACTAGAAAGTTTATCTTTAAATATTGAAGTGGATGAGATTATGTTTGGTAATCCTAGCTTGGGGGCTGGTTCAAAACCGTTACAATACACGTTTCTCGATTTTATTGTCGATTTCGGCATAGTTTAATAATCGTAGCCATGGTATCGTACCTATTGAAGCGGCAGTTTTTTCCCCTGTTTGATCGCAAGCAATTTTCGGTGAAATATGTATCGAAAGAGGTTTCTGAACAACCACGCTGTTTCTATTTGATTGGAAATGTCGAGTAATGATTAACGGAAATAATACAAAAACCTCATTTTTTTTCAAATCTTGTATCCGGAAATCATTTCGCTTTTCATTTTTCACGAGCTGTATAAGGCTGAATTATTGTTATATTTTTTTAAAAAATTTAAGTCGCTTGTTTATGTTTTATCTGTATTATGATCTATAAAATACGAATTCAGAAAACTCAGCAAAATGTCTAACTACTCAAAAAAATCTAGACTTTATAACTTTATTGTTTTAAATTATTTACATTTTGTTTAGTTCTACATGTAACGAATGTAATGATTTTTAAAAAATTTTCGAGTGTTTGTGGCAAAAAATAGATGCAATTTTTCATTCAGTTACTCAAAGGAAGTAAAAGAAAGAATGATAACAAAAGAGAGATTATCTATTTGTTAATTAAGAGGAGGATATAAGTTTTGAGTTTCAATGTTTTTTAGTACGTGCCTGAAAATCTAACATAGATAGCATTTTTTCCATTTATTGATTAGATTTCGTCATTTCGAGGAAAAAAACACACTATTGGTCGTTGGCAACAATCCAACTGACCATATGACAATCAATAATTACTGAAGAGAAATCTCAGAATTATTAAAAGTTGAAATAATGAAAGAAAAATGTAGAGGAGCTTTTTAAAAAAACTGACCATATACGAGATAAGGAAAAAAACCCGGAAGAGATTTTCTAATAAAATTCGTAGACGAAACGAATGATACTTGCTTTTTTCCTTGCATAATTTTGCAATTTCATGTATTTGAAACATGCACTATTTCTCATTAACTATTATAATTGCTTTGATTTTAAATTTATATTTAATGTTTTTCTCGTGCGGTGTTAGTATATTTATCAGTTTTATTATAGGATATTATAAACAAAGAATTAAGGTATTATATCCCGATATATGTTATATATTAGGAAATTATTGAAAATATTTGAAAAACACTGGATTTTCATAAAATAAACGCTTACGTCTTCATTATATATAATATGGGTTTTGCTCTCAAGAAAATGCATACACACATTGAGAAGAAGTAATTAAAAATTTTGTGAAACCGACAAATGTTACTAGTGTCTCATAATGTATGCAATGAAAACTTCACTATAAGTGTGTGTTTAAGCATGCTTTTTACATACCATTTTGTCAAATATTTATTTAAACATTTGAAGAAATGTCTTGAGTCCCGAATGACCCGTGACTTATGTCTTGTGTTGTATATGTAGTATAGGTCAGGGCTGGCGAACCAATGGCACGCAACAAAATATTTTGGGCACGCTACCAATCAAAATGGTTTGCGTTTTAATTCAAAATAACAAAGTTCCCTATGAAGTATTACGAACAAACGCGAGTGAGATCGATCGCGGGGTGGCGGGGAGCACACATATTTATTACCACCTTGCCTTAGTTACCGACGTGGACTTAAATTGTTAAGGATGCAAAGTTTGTCTAAGCATAGCATAGTCAATTTCGTTGATACAACTGTGTTTTAAAATTTATTTCTGTTCTATTTATGTGTTATATTTCCGTAATCAATTCTTCAATCAAGGAATTTTCCGCGAGATTTTCTCAGTTTCATGAATTCTAGGAAACGCCAAGTTTGTTTGGTACCTTGTATCTCAATTCAGTTGGTTGGAAATTGAAGAATTTGAACCGGAACTGATTGATTCCCAGTCTAGCTCAACATGGATTCAAAAAAGTATTGAAACAAGGAAAAATTTGGAGTTCATTGAAACAGAAAGATTAACAAGAAATATAAGTAAAAATGCAAATAACGAAATATTCGAAAAATGGAGTTTGTGTGTGATTCAAGTTACATTTAACTGTTTGCAGAAGCTAGCTCTCATGCTGTTTTAACAATATTTTCGTCTGCCTATGCCTGTGAGTCAGTATATTTAGAGATGAATAACATAAAAGACTCGTTTAGAAACAAACCACTTTGCAAATGATTCAAATTCAGCATAAATTCTGCTAAAAGTAACATCTTATAATCCTGAATATAAGTTTTCACTTAATCTGCAACAACAGAAAACACTCTAATGTTACTTTAATTCGAATTACTCGTATAACCAAAACATTTACTACTTTTCAGTGCAAAATATATTTTTTCGTAGTAAATATAGAGTTTTGAGTATTTAGTTTTATTATTTTCTCAATAATCAAAAGTCAGTACTATTTGATGGCACGTCTATACCGCATTAAACATTTATTTAGAAAAAATGGCACGTGGTTCCATAAAGGTTCGCCCCCCCCCCCGGCATAGGTAAACATTTATTGCAGATATAAAAACTTCGTGACTAAAATAGATAATTGAATAATCAAACTATGTAGTAAATGAGTGTTGAGTAACTAGGAATCATATATAATCATTCCATGTTTTAACTTTTCTTACTCAATTTGTGTTCAGAAACCTGGCAACTATCTAATCTAGAATTCGTAAAAAAATACGGTATTAATGCGTATCAAAGTAAAAATAAACAAAAAGAAATTCAATTATTGTCGAACTAATAGTGGATTTTGAAAAATAATTGTTCAGAATTATTAGAATTAATTTTATTGCCAAATATAAACCAAAATTTTAAATTTTTATGCAATTTTAAATACATGTAGACGTAAAAGCAAAAATCAAAGAGCGAATCTAAAATTATCAATAAACTTACAAGATGATTTAAAGCTCATTCAGACAGATGCAGCAAGAGGTGAAAATGCAGCCAATCAGAACCTTAGATCTCACACGTGAAGACTGAATGGATACCACTTACCGCACTGGTACCACTTATTAATTACTAGTGTGAATAAGCTTTGATGCATATATGATAATTTAATCCGGTTAATATAATAGGCTCAAATCATTTATACGTTTATCTCATGTTAATCTCATATTATATATGTCTGTTTATCTCTCTTATGATTTCTATTATCCAATAGCAAACGAAAAGACCAGTTGTGTATAAGTAAAATTTTTATTTCTTGCTGAAAAGAATTTTTAATGTATAATGAATCACTCAGAACGTGAACTGACGTAATAAACTGGATTTTTTGATAAAGGGCTTTTTCCTGGTTAGAAGCATCAGTTAGCGTTTTCATTGTAAAAAACTAGTTCCCAGTGCTGTTTTGATTGGTAAAAAAAAGGGTGCTGCTGGATAATGGAACTGGATTTTTCATTTGAGCGGGAAAAAGGAAGAATATGGAGAGAAGGAGAGTGAACAATATTTCTGTAGTATATTTCTAAGATTCTACATATTTGTAAGTCATTCATATTTGTAAATAGTGTTGCGTGTTTAAAAAAAATAATTATAAACGGTTATTCCGGTCTACAGAAGACAAGAGTTTAATTTACGGTATAGGATTGGAACATTTTATTCATAGGAGAAACCAAGAAACTTGTGGGACTGAACGCGACAAGATTGCGAACGCTAGATGGGGAGGTTCCAATATCTCCGAAACCGCGAACGGTAAAAACCTATTTTAGCTCATACCTTGGGCAAAAAAGAAAACAAATTTCACCAGAAGCTCATTTTTCTGTATTGAACTTCTATCCTACATGAGGATAATAATTCCTCTTGGCGATAAATAAATATGTGGGCTAAAATAGGATCCAATCCTTCGAGCAGAAATCAGTGAGTGAAAGAGTTAATTGACACGTATTGTGTGTAAGTAGAAACATAAAAGCTACAATGCAAAAAATGTCAGCGTGTAATGTACCTCAGGATCTTCGCAAAGCATATCTGTACGTTCTATAAGATGGATGTCAAAAAAATCTTTTTAATGGCCGCATACTAAACAAGAGTCTTTTTGGTTTCTCTGTGAAAAGGAAGAAAATGGATTTTGAAAGTAACAAAACGGATTGAATATTTGATGAAAAGGAAGAAGGTTTTCTAGCCTGATATTAGGATTTTTTCCCCAAGATGTTGATGGTGGGATCTATGTGTGATGCAAGCAGATGTTATTAATTTGATATCGGTACGCTACATATTTTTTCGTCATAGTAAAGTTTTGCAAAGTTACATTACATGATTGCCAAAAACGAGTCTCGCACCGATATCAAATTAGTTCCGATCCGGCCTGCCAAATGACAACTGTTACTGTTCAAGCAGGTAACGGAGAAATTTCTGTCCAGGGAACTATTTTCTGATATACTGTTATTAATCCCTTAGTTTCATTGAAAGCTTATGTAAATGCCAGTGAGTGTCTTATATCGTACACCCATGTATGACTATGGTGCTTCCTGATTATGATAACTATTTTCAGCAGGACGATACATCATGCCACTGAGCTAGAATTATTTAAGACTGGTTTGAAATACAATTCAGAATTTCAATTGCCTCAATGGTTCTTCAGTCACCCGATCTCAACTCATTTACACATTTATGGGACGTGGTTGTTAACAGCTCCAAAATATCACCATCTATTTTGAAGGAATTCAAAGTTGTCATTTCGTTGCCTCAAGGGTTTCAGTAACTTGCTTAGAAGAATATCTGCTGTCATCAAAACCAGATGCAGTTCCATACAGAGCTAGATGTTCCTAATTTTCGGCTACTTAATGCATAGAACTGTTTTGAGTATCTGTATTAAGAATTCAATCAATACAATAGAAAATAGAACAGAAAGCAAATACAGGAAACCGAATAGTAAAGTTAATTTTAAAAGGTTTGGAAACGTTAGCTTCTTGTGTAATGTTTCATATAAAAGACGGGATTCTACAATCATTTCGAATCATTCTTTCATTTAACAATTCCCGTGAAGATTTCTGTAAGGAAATGTAGGGTAGTTCCAGAATTACAAATAAAAAGAAAGATATGTGCACGCAACACACGCAATCTATAAATTCAGAATACTTTATCATATAAACTTTATGGTCGTAGTGTGTAGCTAAGTGATTCCGCTAAAGACGTATTTTATGGAATAATGGAAGAGTATTACATGTTAAATGGAACGAATTCTCAAAATTTTCAATGGTCAAAGTTTTATATGGGATCAAATACTGGATATATTGAGCTTATATTATATATATAAAATTTTTGATGGAAAATAAGAACAATTTATACATAAACGAAAATATTTTTAATTTGCCTAGACTCCAAGTATAAAACAATGCAATACAGACATATTGGCAACTGACATTACAATGTTGAGTTACGATAAGATGAAGATACATTGCTCTCCTAGCTTCCACGACAGCCACGATATATTTTAGAGGCGTAATTCTGTTTAAGAAATTAACAATAGAAACGATTGTACTACTGAAATCCAAAAGAGAATTACAATTGCTAATAGATGTCTTAATGGAATACTAAAATGTATGAAATCAAATTTAATCAAACGAAAAACAAAGGTTCTATTGTATAAAAGTCTTTTAAGATCAGTATTAACTTATGCATGTGAAACGATCTATGTCTCGAACAGATGAGAACATGAAAAGTATCTGCGAAAGGAAGATTTTAAGATTCATTTTTGGAGGAATTCAGGAAAATGGAGTATGGCGAAGAAGATCAAATTTAGAGCTCTATCGATCATATAAGGAATCTGACATTGCTAACTTCATCAAGATACAACGAATTAAATGGGCAGGTCACGTTATCAGAATGAACGAAGACCGCACCACTATAAAAGTCTTCAATGCTCAACCAATTGGTACACGAAGAAAGGGCAGGTCAAATCTCAGATGGGTTGATGGCATAGAAAAAGATCTCCTAGTTTTAAGAACTATAGGAATTGGAGAACACTGGCAGGAAGAAGGCTGGTCTGGAAAAGGTTTCTTGAGAAGGCCAAGGCCCACGCTGGGCTGTCGTGCCCTTGAGGAAGGAAGGAATTCTGTTTAACATGCAACACCCTCTATTTTTTTATGATGAGGTTTTTTTAAAATTTTTTTTTGGAACTGGGATTCAAACTAATGGATCAATTTGAATATCATCCTCTTCGAAGCTTGGGACAGTATTTATTAAGTTACTAGTTAATGTAAGGCTTTTCGGTAGTATGTAGTGGCGTCTTATGAGTCCCTGAGCCTCTATGAAAAATCAGGTCCCACCTGCAACTCTTTTGAGAGTATGTAGCATACGTTGTCAAATACTCGAACAAACGGTAATTCGAAATAAATGTGCATGGCTCACAATTTCATAAATCTAGGCACAAACTGACTCGACCAACTGCCTTCTTTCCACTAAAAGAGTAATGATGGTATATGTTGTTAGACGAAACACAGACGAAGGACAAGGCATGACAATGCAGTCTTGCCATTTTTGCCGTTTGGCATAGAGCACGAAATTACCAGTTTTTCGGAGAATATGGTAGGGAATAACATTTGACAATTTAAACTATTCGAATCATTATCTTATTGCTGCTGAATCGAGAATGAGAAGAGGCCCTGGGCCCAGACTCAGTCGTCCCATGTCTTAAAACGTCCCTGGTAGTATTCCAGACATATGGATTCCTCCTCCATACTTAAATTATTCTTGTTTAACAGAAATTTTTAAGAATATAATGTATTATTGTTTTAATTCCTTCAAAGTTGGATATGTAATGTTTAGGGCTTTTTTTTTATCAAAGAAACTAGAATGGAAGTAATTTTAGTTAATGTATTTAGAATCATTAATGCTCATGTACTTTTATGCGCACTTTTTTTTAAAAAAAAATCACAAAATAATGTTTAAATTATTTTTTAATTGATAAAATTCTCCATCTTAATTAAAAAGTGTGAAATTTGAATAAAGAATGTCAGAGCAGACATTTGATATAAATTTCGACAATCAGTAAAAATATTATTCGAAAAAAATTTTGAAAATATGTTTCGATCAATTTAAAAGCATAACTTATCATACCTAATTGTATTATAGTGAAAAATCGAAGAATTATGCATTCCCGCTTTGGCATTTCTCTAATAGTTAAGTTTTGTCATTTTTAGAATTATTTTCTCTCTTTGTTTGCCGTTTTGGATCATTTACTACATTAACAATTTTTTACTCCTCAAATTATTTTTTAAATCTGTAAAACTTTTGAAGGACATTCTATTCCTGAATTAGAGCATTTTATCTAAAAATAAAAACTTTGCGAGAAATTATCTGCTAATACTTCAAAGACCAGTTTTCCGAATTTATCAAGAAGACAGTGTACAGGACACTCTTTTTAGCATCACAAAAGAGGTATTATACACTGATACAAATGATATACATCAAGGTTATCATACCCTAGATTCAAAGATAAATTCAATGTCAAGGAAAAATATTTTTCTAAGTGTGAAGTTAAAGTTTAAAGTACTTGTAAACTTGAAAAAATACTTTCAGAACACCGGCAACAGTATCAGCTATTGGTGTTATTATCTTTATTCAAGTAAATAAATAATAAAAGTGAAAATAATATTTGGATAATCTTTATTTTTTTGTATCGGCACCGTTCCGATTTCTTACTAATCACACTTTGTTAACACATGACAATTATCTCCCTCATCGAAAAAAAAAAAAAATCTTTTGAAAAGTTTATTGAAAACATGACAGGATTATAAAGTAAATATGTTTTTCTGATGGTAGAGTTCTCTATTTTCAAGTTGTTAAGTGTTTTGTGTGACATAAAAAATAGTTATATTTGAAATATCTTTTAACACGGTCTTTTGAGAGACAGAATGCTTACTTTTTTTTTAAAAAATTGTTATTTGTTTAGATAATGTTTATGTAACAAATGATGAAATAAGTGAGTGAAACAGAAAATTTATTTTATTCATTCCAGGAAAAAACAATCCTCATAGGAAAAAAAGAAAAGAAAACAGAATTGTACCTAAAAATAACTCTTAAAAGAAGAATATGGAAAAATTTGCTCATGTTTTAAAATTGGAAGATAAAGTTTTGAGATATTCTAAAAATTTTGAATTCATAAATATATTATCCTTTTTTAAAAAATAATAGTTTGACTTTAGGTGACTAACTGCGTTCGAAATCGTATTTTTGAAAATGCGTATCAATGAATAATTTTTTAATATTTAGTGTCATTTGAATTCGAATATGCATACAAAACTGTTTAAAAATATTAATACAAATTTACTAGGTTTATTTCTTTATGTGTTTTAATTATTACAACGTCATTATAACCCATCTGATCATTTAGTCATTTTAACAAAAATCAAGTAGCAAAGCATTTACTGTGTTGTACAACCTATATAAACCGCAACAAAAGCCACAGTTATTTTAATCACATTGTTATCTTGAAAAATTATTTTGTTTAATGTCTTTGCAAACAAAGTGAAGTTGTTATTTAATCACTGCGTTACATTTTTGAAAACATAAGTTTTTGATAAATAAGTCATTGACAATGACGGAATCGCTGTTTGGTGCGTTTTTTGTAATGCTTCTTCGGATCATGAATGTGTTGCAAGCGATGTATTACTGCGACAAGTCTTACAATTTTTATTTCGTTGGATACATTCTTTCGCTGGAACACAGCAAAAATGTCACTCCGAAGTATAAGCTATTGATATATAATTCATTGACAATGGTGGAATCGTTGTATGATGCATTTTCTGTTATGCTACTTTGGATCATCAACATGTTGCAAGTGATATATTACTGTGACATGTCTGACATGTTTTATTCCGTTGGATATATTCTTTTTCTGGAACACTGCAAAAAGTGAACTTCTGAACGAAAAAAGAATGCTAGCACAGGAATAACACTTGATTGCATTGTTTAGCCTTCTAAAGCTGAAGCCTGTGCTGCCAACAATGCCTATGACGACTTCAACCCTGCCTATGCAAATAATTAACAGGAGAAAAATTCTTTTTGCCAGCACCCAAATCAACTTTTAAATCTTCCTGCAAATATAAAGTACTGGAATAGTAACTTCATAACAAATAATCTCTCTAAAACTGATGAATTCTCAAAAGAACTTGGTAGTCCTTTCGAATACAGGACAAATAACATTGAAACATAGTAAAAATGCAAGAATTCCCAGCGATTCATCAAAACTGTGT
>BMAV01012620.1:339666-356208 GCA_019973955.1 Trichonephila inaurata madagascariensis
GAGATATATTAGGCAATTGTTGCCGAGGAATCATGGTCATAAATTCAGGGATGGTGAATCATGAGTGCGAGTCCTGGTACCATTAAAGATCCACCGTGACAAGGGGAAGATGTGCACTTACAATTTGTCCATCAGACTGCGAAGTCCTCTCGTTGAAGTGGTATGGAATTTAGAAGAGGGGGATGCCAGATCATTTGCCTTCCTCGTTACTTGGCTGAGGTTCAGAAAAATGATGCCCGTCGTCAAGAGCTCTCATGTTGTTTTGGAGTGCGACATTTATGAAAAATCACATCAAATCGAAACATATTAGTGACGCTGATTTCGTAGTTCTAAACCTCGGTCAAGTGACAAGAAAGGCACCTGTGAGTTGGCACTCCATTCTCTGAACTTAAACACCACGCCAATATGAGCCCTCTGAACCTCGCCAGATTTAACCGTACATCAGCCCACCTTTGCAGCATGTCTTCAGTGGCTCCTGGACTCGACAGAAACCACGATAGCCACGCTTTCGCGAACATGATTACTCGGCTACGCAGATATATAGGGTAAGCCCATTGTGACGTTTGAGATAAATAACACGGTAGCGTGGTATTGATTAATTTAAACATTTAGTTATTTACATCACAGCTATTATTTACAGATCATACATTGAAGTTATTAAACTTCTTAAAGATTAGTAGAGTTCAAAAGATGTGGTTTGTGAGAGAGGAATTCTCTTCGGGGACCACTCTCTTCGAAAGTTTCAAAGCATCTCTCCTCTCTCTCTGCTCCAGGGATCAGCGGTCAGCCTCTTAGCATCTACTTATATCTTGCTATTGACGGAAAAGGGTCCTTCGTGGGTCAAAGATTGCGGGGGAGGTCCCAGGTGGGACTACGCAATAACTTTTAAATTGCCGCTGCAAATGCAAGTATGATGATTATTTCCACAAAGAAGCCGATTCACAGCTGGGGGCGGGAATCGTTACACCATATATATGCATCGATTCATGAGAAAGCTCAATGTGTACTTCATTTTCACGAAACGAAATCGCCTATCAATGTTCAGCGTAAATTTCGACATTGTTATGGACGTCCTAATGCATTGTTGTCATGATGCAAAATCAATAAAGCGATGGAATGAAATATTTAAAGAAACAGGCAGTGTAACAGATTACACGCTAAAGTACACTTAGCAGAAATTGGAAGACCGCCTGGACCAGGGGTGGCGAACCTTTATGGATCAACGTGCCATTTTTTCTAAAGAAATGTTTAATGAGATATAGACGTGCCGTCATATAACTTTGACTTGTGATTATTGAGAAAATAATAAAACTAAATACTTTATTTACTCTCTTAATGCTCTCTATTTATTTTGAAAAAAATACATTTTGCACTTATAGTAGTAAATGTTTTAGTTATAAGTGTAATTCAAATTAAAGTAACATTAGTGTGATTTCTGCTGATGATGATTAGATGAAAAACGACTTATATTAGGATTGTAAGATATTACTTGTAGCAAAATGCATGCTGAGTTGGAATCTTCTGCCAAACAGTTTCTAAGCGAGTCTTTAATGCTATTCTTCTCTGAAAATAATGACACAGGCGTGGGTAGACGAAAATATGGTTAAAATAGCAAGGCCCAGCTTCTTCAAACCGTTAAATGCGTCTGGAATCGAATTCTATGTTTCCAAAATTTCATTATTAGCATTTTTACTGACATTGATTGTTATTCTCCTTTTTTTCAATAAATGTTTGAATTCATATTAAACTAGACTGGAAATCAATCAGTTGCATTTCAAAATTTTCAATTTCCAACTAATCGAATTAGGGGACGAGTTCAGTTTATTAAATGAAATCACACATTAGGGGGTACATAAAAAATAAATAAAAACGAGTCTTACAGTAGTCACATATGATGTGTAACAATTAATCACCAGTGACAGATCAACAACGGACTTCTACAACAAGACACATCCTCACCTACAATCATGAACTGTCTTTAAGTTAACTTAAGTGAACAATACCAATTAACTCTAACGTTCAGGACTGATACTTTTTCGATATGGGACGAAGGGCTTTTTAAAAGCCCAGTTTTCCAGTGACACCCAGCATATATGATGTGTAACATCAGACATGTTATCGTGGTAAATACGCAATATTAACTTTTTCCTGAAAAAAAAATATGAGAATTGGGTATGATTGGAAATAATTTTCTATCGAGTAATTATATCTTTAATGAAAATTGTATTTAATTAACAAAAAGAGTAATGCAATATTTTATCAAAAATATTTAATTTGGGGAAGAGCGGAGACAATAGACTTAGGATAACTAAAATATGACACATATATTTGTGATTTCAAAGCATTTAAAAACCGTTGAAAAACAGCGTCAATAACAGTACCACTGTTAGCAGTCGAAACACTCTAATTTGTGTTCATTTCGAGCTTGAGTTCATCATTCATAAAAGCTATGAGCGGCTCAGAGCTTTTGGCAAACTGAAGTTAAAATCACCACTCAAAATCAGGGGAAGCGAGTGATAATTTTTTTTTAAAAGAGCAGAACCACCTTCGTTGTATGGTAAAAGTACAAAATGCAGGAAATCTTTAATTTTTTTTAACCGTTTGATTCGAAGAAATGTATACGACCACCGAAATCACTGTTTGTCCATTTTCAAATAAGCATTCAGCCGCATTTATGTCCCCCAATATCGTGACTAACGAATTTAGAGTCAAGCGCTCGAGTGCTTGATGGCTATTAGAGTTGGACCCCCATGCGAGGGTAGCGAAAAGACACAGCCATGCACTCTCATTGATCAAATCAAGTAGCGCGCGCTTACATCACATCCTGTTACACACATCCGTCCCTTTTCACGAAATCACTCCCAAAAAATATCCAGCAACCGAGAGGAAAGATGTTATAGAGGCGTGCCCAAAATATTGTGTCGCGTGCCATCAATGGCACGCGTGCCAGTGTTTCACCATCCCTGGCCTATACAATCCCCGAGATTCCAATGGGCCACACGTTGCAATTAACTGAGGAAAACTGTCTCATAAAAATATTCCAACAATACTTATAGTATATTCAAGTAGCCATATGTCTAATTATAATAGTTTGAGCAAAATATTTATAATTAGGGCAAGACTTATGGTTCACCCTATATTACGTGGAGAAAGATACTCTCTTGTAATTTCTCAAAATGTTCATAAACCAATAAAAGTCCATTTTTTTGGTAGTTTTATAATCAATACCAAACATCATAATTTGAGATTACATTTTACACACAACTGATATATAAATAGATAATTATAATAATGAATTCTTTTAATCATAGAACAAAGCACAAATTTCCAGTATTATCAACTATTTTCTTTATGTACGGTTTGAAAGTTTTCACATTTCTCTTGAGGAAGTAATAAATTCAAATAAAATTAACTCACCTGCATGAAGAGAAGTAAAGTGAAAAATATAATTGGAAATCTTGAAGTTGTAGATACAAAAAGACTGCACATGTTTCAGTTTTAAAATTAAATGTTAAATCAATACAGATGCGCGCGCGCGTTGGCTTATTGAAAAATTATGAAACCGTGCTTAGGATAGTTTAAGAATTAAGAAATTTATATACTGCATATCAGTGAAAGCTTTCGTGAAAAATAAATAAAAATTAGTAATAAAAAAGCAGTAAAAAGAGATAATTTTTTTTAAGAAAATATTTTATGATACACCGCCATGCCATGAGCAGTTAGACTTTGATATGATGTAAATTTTATTGCTGGTGTGAATTTGATAGAGATATAGACAGTTAAACAAAACACTCTAAAACTGCAATTACTATCATTATAATTGACAAAATAAAAATAAAAAAGATAAGAAAGATATTAGAATAGTATCCAATCTCCAATCATAGATTTTCCACTTATCGGCAATAAAAAAACTTTTAGTTCCAAAAATATTAAAATGAATCAGGAAAAAATGTAGTTCGCTATTTAGAAATTTTTTAAAAAAATAAGTTCTCTTATGCCAAGTAGATGATACTGAAAAGCATATCAGAGAAATATTTAAACAGACAGAAAAATGGTTTTTTTGCTATAAATGTATCTCGAGATGAAGTACATAATTTTTTTTTTAAATAAATAAATATCTAAATCTTCGGAAAAACTTCAAACATCCTCTATATGATTATATTTATGAAAGGTCTAGAGAGTTTCTCACTCTAAGCCAGCGTTTCTTAGTTGGGAGCATAGAAACTTTGAGGGGGTTACAAGGAAAAATTGAAAAAAATTGCTCGGGTGTTCATGATATGAACTAAGAAGCTCAAGATTAAGTAATATTAATACCTCTATTAATAAAAAAAGGCTAAAATCATAGAGAAATTCAAAAAATTGTGCCTAAAGCCATGCTACCCAGCAATTAGTATTTTATCAATTTCGGAGTAATAATTTAATCTATTAAAAATTCTCTTTCAGCTAATTTACTGAGTATCTGAAGGAGAGAAATGAAGAGTGAAGTTTTGTGCCCCAAAATCATTATTTAAACCCGGATCAATCTATAAAAATCAGTAATAACACAATTAATATTAAAATCCTAATAATTCACACTTGATACACAATAAAAAGAGATTTCTAGATGCTAATTATATGCTTCCAAAACAATTCTTTTTTTATGAAAGGCACAGACAATTTTCCAAATAAGAAACAAATGATAAAATTTGCTTGTGCAGAAGTTTGTATCATATTTTTGCATAAAAATTGCATACATTTTAAAATTAGATACGAGAAATAATTAATTTTTTCTACCTTTATTCCGAATCTTCTGAAGTTGATCTTGTATGCCATGACTTTTTAACTTCTCAACTCTAGTTTATACTTGAAGTTGGACTGTGTTGAAGTCCTTGAAAGGGGTATATTCTTGAAATATTTCGTATTTATATTTGACGCAAGCTAGATTTTATACTTGGTTAAACATATTGATATGGAAATGCCTTTTGAACAGTAGTATGACAAGCAGAACGTGATTTACATCTGTAAACCTATCTGATGATTCAAAGAAGTGTATCCATGCATATTGTCGGAACATTGATGGCATAAGGTAAAAGGAAACTTTTTTTTTGTGTTGTTTTATGGGTAATATTTCATTCTTTGCTGAAGACTGACTCTGCTATTTCTGTTTTTTTTAGCATTAAATGAATTTGTAAACTCGAATTTATTTACGTCTAAAAATAGATAATAATTTGTAAACCTTTGCTGATCTCGAATATTTTTCAGACAGATAACAATTCGTTTGTTTATGTTTCCAAAAGTTTCTTTGGATTTTGAACAGATATATTTGATATTTTTTTTTTATTGTTAACCTGTATAATTTTTGAGCTGCTTCAGAATTTTTCACAGGTTTCAGAAATTAGAATTTTTTTTTAAAAGTACCTGCTTCTGTTATCTTTGTTGGGTATACTTTTGTAATGTAATTTAAAATTTAGCTCTAACGAATTATATATGATCTCAGAATTTAATTGAATCTATGCAAAGGGAACATGAAAGTACTTTTTCATATTTATTCATCCTTTTAAAAGATTTCTGTGTGTAATGAAGTTTTCATTACACACAGAAATCTTTAAAAGAAATTAGGTTTAGAAATCTTAATGTGACAGTTACGCATTATACCATCTCTCTCACAAACCCATTTCATTAAATCAAAATCGGTGCCACATGCCGCAATATGCAAATATTAATGGAAATCCGTTAACGCGTACATGTTCAAACGCAACAATCTCATTGGCTCATGTTTGAAAATAACAACGTTGTTTATAAATTTGTAATATTCTTCTCTTATTTTGAGTGACCGCGGTATCCTAGTGTTTATAGTGAGTGAGTGACTTTTAATACATTCACATCGATTGTTCAGTTCCATGACGCTCGACATGAAGGCTTTTGGCGACGGACCTCGTCATTTTGAATCATGGTCAAGTGACGAGGAGGACAACTGAGCACTGGCCCACCCATCTCCTAACTACCACACCAAACAAGTGGAGGACAGTTGAGCCTGGGCATATTTAACGAGTATAGGCCTCCTCTACACTGCGATATTCAGCGGTACTAGGTTCGAACTCATGATCCACCAGCTACGAGTCTTTTACCTTGACCACTAGGTAACCACGGCAATTCCTAGTGTTAATAGAGGTCGTAGCCGGCGTTTCATGAGTTCAAACCCTGGTACTACTGAAGACCCACCATGATACACGTTAAATCTATTGACGCTTAAAGTTCTCCCGAGGCGTGGCGTGGAGGCTTGTAATGTGGAGTGACAGCTCAGGTGTCGTCCTCCAACGAGGACGCTGTTTCCATAGAGGGGCTGCGGTAGCCCAGTGGTTAAGGTATCGGACCATGGCAGGCATGTCATGAGTTCGAGCCCAATGCCACTAAAGACCCGCCGTGTAGGGCAGCGATGCACGTTAAATCTGTCGAGAGCTGAAACGTCCTCCCGTTGGTGTGGTGTGGTAGTTAGGAGGGAGGATGCCAGCTCAGGTGTCGTCCACGTCACTTGACCATGGTTCAAAATTACGTGGTCCGTCGCCAAAAGCCCTCGCGTAGCTGAAAAGTGCGACGTTAATATTCAATCAATCAATCAAACCACCCTCTCCCTTCTTTAATCTTCCACACAGTTTGAGCCTTAACAGATATGGGATTCAGAGCCTCTTTACACGGTGGGTCTTCAGTGGCACTAGTTTTCTAACCCGTGACTCGACAATGCCGAACACGAGTTCGCAGTCATGACCACGGCTACCGTGACCACCCACTCTTTTTCTAAAGTCTAATACTTTCCTCAAGATCGTTCGTCAGTACACAGTTCTTGCAATATATATAATTTTTAACACGCTTTTATAAACTTCACTTGTATGTAACGGAATATTTGAACTCGATTTTTACTCACTTTATAAAGTCAGACTAATTCGAAATTTTGCACACTTGTCAAGGACCGATGACAACACAATGATTTCATAATTTTATTCCATTGTCCTGAACAGGATAATCAAAAATAACGATTTCCAGATTTGGAGACTAATTCATTATTCCATTTCCAGATTTGGCGATTAGTTACATATACCAATGCCAGATTTGGTGACTATTTCCAGATTTGACGACTAAAAGATTAAAATTACCCCTAAAAGCGAAAGCGTTTTTTTGGCATCAGAAAGTTCTTATCATAATATAAGCAATTGTCCAGTCTTTCTGAAAATGGAAAAAAAGGACTCGTGCATGTGAAAAAAAAATGATTTGTTCTAACTCAGGGATGGGCAAACTTTTTCGGTCACGGGTTGATTGATTGATCGATTATTAACGTCGCACTGTTTAGCTACACGAGGGCTTTTGAAGACGGACCACGTAATTTTGAACCATGGTCAAGTGACGTGGACGACACCTGAGCTGGCACCCCCCTCTCCTAACTACCACACCACACCAACGGGAGGACGTTTCAGTTCTCGACAGATTTAACGTGCATCGCTGCCCTACACGGCGGGTCTTTAGTGGTACTGGGCTCGAACTCGTGACAAGGCAAGCCACGGTCCGATACCTATACCACTCGGCTACCGCGGCCTTTTTCGGTCGCGGATCAAAAAGTTAAAAAAAAAAGTGTATGAATAAATAATAGTTTAAGAAACTAAAAATACATGCTTTTATTGTAGATTGAAAAAATGAAAAATAAATTATAGTTTAAAGAAACTAAAAAACACGCTTTTATGGTTAATCAAACTAAAAAGTAAAAAAAAATAATTCTTAATATAAGAATAAAATGATTTACTAGAAAATGAATGTCATTGTGGTAAACGCTTGGGGTGTTTTGTATTAAATTTATACATTAACTCAGCATTTCGGAAAAGAACTAGTAAGAAATTATAACAATTGATACAGAGCACCCCACGCTTTTACTCCAATGACATTCATTTTCTCATATAAAAGTCATTTTATTTTTATATTAAGAATTATTTTTTTAATTTTTAGTTCGATTAACCATAAAAGAGCGTGTTTAGTTATTTTAAACTATAATTTATTTAATCAATGTTGAAAGCAAGTCTCCTTATGAGTTTTCTTTTATTTAAACGTTATAGCATGAGCGGAATAAATATAAGAGCTCTTCTATTGGTTCTATATCGTTTTTGATCAAAATGCATCAGAATATTTTTTTAACTTCAACAGATGTTTCATTATTATAGTCTGTTCACATGAAATGTGGTTGTGGTAGCATCAAATTTTGTAATTAGGGTCATGAAATTGTAACCGGTGCTAATATTCTTGCATTGTGGGTTCAAGTCATGATGCCGCTATAAGCCTATCGTGTAAAAATGTGTGTTAAGGTATCCGACTACGTTCGGAACCGTGATTTTAAAAGGCGCATAAATGGATAATTTTCATGATACTTAGTGTCACTAAGATTAGAATACACGTATAAATTGTTTTAAGGACATTTTGACAAAAAAGAACTATTTAAATACACTATTTCGGCAAAAAATTCGTGGCCGCGGTAGCCGAGTGGTATAGGTATCGGACCGTGGCTTACCTTGTTACGAGTTCGAGCCCAATACCACTAAAAACCCGCCGTGTAGGGCAGCGATGCACGTTAAATCTGTCGAGAGCTGACACGTCCTCCCGTTGGTGTGGTGTGGTAGTTAGGAGAGGGGGTGCCAGCTCAGGTGTCGTCCACGTCACTTGACCATGGTTCAAAATTACGTGGTCCGTCGCCAAAAGCCCTCGTGTAGCTAAACAGTGCGACATTAATAATCAATCAATCAATCGGCAAAAAATTCACTTAGAATAACCCATTTTCAAAATGTTCTCCTTTTGTGAAAAATGCTTCTGATATAATATTATTTTGCCTGTATATAGCTCAGACCTTTGTATAGAGGCTCAAATATGATTTTTGAAAAATTCACATTATTTTCAGTGTTACAACAATTTGAAATATAATTATCAGCGTTTTTTTCTTAAAATGTCTCCCGTCTGTTGTCGTAAAACACGGATAAGCCCACTTCTAAGTAATATATTTCAAAAATTCTAGTTGAGCCTCTGTACAGAGGTCTGAGCTATATACAGGCAAAATATTATTATAATAGAAGAATTTTTCACAAAAGGAGAATATTTTGAAAATGGGTCATTCTATGTTCATTTTTTGTCAAAATATTGTACTTAAATCATTTTTCATTGTATTACTATTCTTAAAACAATTTAGTATACATTTTCTAATCTAAGTGACACTAAATATCATAAATATTATCCATGTATACGCTTTTGCAAAATCACGGTTCCGAACGTAGTCCTTAATGAGGATTAAGTCAGTCAAGACTCAAAACTCCTAGCGTAGGCGTGATGTAGAAGTTAGGTGAGTGGATGTTGTTCTGAGGTATCCTTTTGACCGCAGCTCAAAATTATTGCCCAATAACCAATAGCCCTCGAGTGGTAACGACTTAATGAACAAGCAATGTGTTCATAAAATAGATCGAAAAAATTGGGTGTTTTTTTTATTGTATAGCTAATAACTCGGTTTAATTAAATGCTTATGTTATGATCCATTTACTTGTTTTTCTCCGAAGAAAATAACTTAATAAAGATAACAGAGATCAAGTAAATATTTACACATCTATAAAAATATAAAATTTACTTTAATTAGCGACAAAATGTCAATGTGAAGGTATCAATACAAATATATAGGTCATTAAGATGACTACGTTCGGAAACTTGATTCTGAAAAAGCGTACAAATGGATAATTTTTCTTTTTTTGATATTTACTAAAAGCCGAATTAAAATATACACATAAAATTGTTTTCCGATTATTATTACCAAAAAAATTAATTAAATATAATTTTTTTTGGCAAAAAAAAAGGAAGAAAGAATGACACATTTTCAAAGCCTTCTCCTTTTATGAAAAAAAACTACAATAATAATCATATTTTGTCTAAATATACCTAGAATTGTTATACTGAGGTTGAACTAAAAAATTTTTAAATATCTAATTTAGAAAAGGATTTATTCATGTTTTATTACATCAGAGTTAGAGAAAATTTTTTTTTAACAAAAAACACCCCCTGTTATTTCAATTGATCGTAAATGTGAATTTTTCAAAAACTTTTTGTTCAGTCCCTGTATAGAAGTCCTAGATATACATAGGCAACATATTATTGTTACAGAAGCATTTTTCCTAAAGGAGAATGTTTTAAAAAAGTCACTCTTTCTTCATTTTTTCCCCAAAAAAATTTGCATTCAAGCAATCTTTTCTTGTAATTAATTTTAAATGTATATTCTAATTCAACTGACACTAATTCACAAACACACTTCATTAATACGCTTGTTTAAAATCATGGTTCCAAATGTAGTCAGTCACCTTAAAATAAACTAAAAGACTTGTTAATGATCCTATCTTTTAGCAAATAACATCAATTGTGATCAAAAATTATACATCAATTATAAAACAATTTTTAACAAGTAATATAAAAAAAATTTTTTGAGTCAATTCCTACTTAGATCAAAGAATAATTTTATTTATCTACATTTTATTAAATAGTTACAATTAATATAAATATGTATATACATAGGACAGAAACACAACATTAAGTGGTTATTAATTTTTATTCATTATCATTAAAGTATCGTATTGCGATCCAAAACAATCGTATATATTAAATTTCAGTTCAACTGAATGCTTTAAAACGTGAGAAAAAAAAACCCTTTCAAGTTTTGACATAAATGATGCCAACGTGGCTGTATTTGTAATTCTTTAAATAATTAGTTTTAATAAATTAATTTTTATTAATTATAATTAAATTGTGTCGCACTGTCATCCAAAATAATCATGTATATAAAATTTCAGCTCCATTGAGCACTTTAAAATGTATTTTATTAACGATTGAAAATTCCACCAAGATAAATAAATATATAGACAGTGGGAGCTAATTGTAGGAATTGAAAAAATAGTAAGAAATCGTGGTATAAAATATTTTCTTGCATAAATTTAAAAGTTATGAAATTACAAATTCTCTTCCAAAATTATATAGTATCATTTTCTTTTTTATAACCACTTCTCACATTGAAATAGTTACTGAAAGTCAAAGTGCAGGAATATATCTATTGCAATCGATAAAATTAATCACCATTTTTCACGTTCTATATCCAACTGACGAGAATTTAAATATTGACAAATGGACTTGGAACCTTTTCAAAAAAGTTTTTAGGTCCCACCTACATCTAGATACAAGAAAAACGCGACACCATTGATGTTAGACCATAGCTTGTTTTTTTCCCCATAATCCTTTTTTAAAAAATATAATTCCCCTTATTTACGTTGGTTAGAAAAGCTATAAAGGAATACTAACACAGATAAATGTTAGAACTACTAAGCAACACTAACTATAAAAAAAAATCGTTCACAAACATTGCTATAGAAACTAATGCCATGAAACGAAACAGTTATTCTTTCCGCGGATTCATGATCAATAACGTTCATGAGAATTTCATGATTCATTTTTTCCCGTCTGAAGACATTGCAGCTGCATATCATGAG
The DNA here is from genome assembly GCA_019973955.1 of Trichonephila inaurata madagascariensis. Classification (NCBI taxonomy): domain Eukaryota; kingdom Metazoa; phylum Arthropoda; class Arachnida; order Araneae; family Nephilidae; genus Trichonephila; species Trichonephila inaurata. The sequence continues at coordinate 351,189 of BMAV01012620.1, forward strand.
TGATTCAGCCCTTGACACAGTCACTAAAATATCGATTGAAGAATACCCTAATACCTTTCAGAGAACATTAAAAAGCAGTTTAGGTATGTAAAGAATGATGCGTTCGAAATAATTTCGAATAAAGTACTTCTTTTGAGATAAAAATCTGGTTTGCACTGCTTTTAGAAGAATTTGATAGTTGCATGAAATTCAAAAGAAACCTCTAAACTAATTCTCAGTAAAAAGTTATAAAGTGAAAATTCTTCATATGGGGGGAAATAATTTTCTCTAAAATTAATCGTTATTGAATGCAACTACTTCTTTTTATAAGTTCAGTGATCATTTAATTTTTCTGTTTCGAATTGAAATAACATAAAACACTCCTGGGAAAGACTATTGTTTTGAGATAAAAAAAATTGTTTTTATATTTAACATAGGAAGGGAAAGCGAATCACATTCACTCATCTCACGAGATCTTCGGAACTATTAGACCAACAGACTTGAAATTTGGCAGGCATGTTTCTTTTGTTGGAAGGCCCACTAAAAACGGGTTTTGAGGGAATTGATTCACAAAAGGTAGGCAAGGGCGTAAAAGATCAAAGCACTTTCGTTTCAAAAATTCAGGTCTTGTATTTTTTTATTGCATGCAGAGGAGTTCATGCACACTAAATCTTTCGAGACTCGGTGCGGTAGTTTGGAGAAGAGGGTGCCAGCTCAAGTATCGTCTTCGTCATTTGACCCTGGTTCAAAATTTCGATGTCCGTCACCAATCGTTCTCTTATTGCTTTACATTGCGATGTAAAACACAAAATTGAATCAAATCCTAATATCTTACGCATATATGATTTTCTCACAATGAATGAAATATTAAGTTTTTTCAAAATGACATTTCCTATTTTAATCAGCGTTATGTGTGCCTACAAATGTAAAATAAAACATACTTAAACACTCTAACTAATTGAATATATCATATTATATACTAATTTTTTACCAACAAGTATACAGAAGAAAAACGAAATTGTATCACTTTAAATTATACAGAAATTAATAAAGTAGTACATAGACGAAGAAAATGAAAAAATTTTCAAGATGGTTTAAACCGGTGTGAAGAAGAAAATCATTAAGAAAATATTTCATCCTTCAAGAAAACTGAAGCTTCCACTTGTGTCAATAACGCGTTATCTGATAAAAGTCGAGGATGAATAATCATCCGATGTCAAATTAGAAGTAATACGTAAATGTTTCGACTCTTTGTAAACAGATTTTGAAGGATATTTTACTTGCTTAAGCTCTCCACTGGAATATTTGAAGATGGATCTCTCTTTATTGAATTTCTCAGCTTAATTCAAAATATTATTAAGTAATTATGACGTCATTTGTTGATACGACCTGCAGCGTCGAGAGAAGATTCATTATCATCACGTCGACGTGGTTCAAATCGATTCTTCAGTTCGAGTCCCAACTTCACAAAGGCCAATAGCGGAAAATAGTGAGGCTTGATTCATTTTAAATGAAAAATAATCTTAAAATCCTCTTGAAGCATTGAAATTAATAGTGAGTAAATATTAACATCGTATTATTCAATTACTCGAGGGCTTTTGGCAACGGGCATCGCAATTTTGAACCATGGTCAAGTGACGAGGACGACACCTGAGCTAGCATCTCACTCTCCTAACTACCACACCAACGGGAGGACTTCTGAACCTCGATATTTAACGTGCATCGGGCTCCTCTGAAAGGCGGGTCTTCAGCGACACTAGCTCGAACGCATGACATGGCGTGTCCATGAGTTCGTTACCTTGGCTGCCTTTAAGTTGAAGCGGCCACATCAAAATTAACAGAGTGAGGTACCAATGGGCTTGATTCATGAAGTCACATGATAAAAACAAACACGTGTTTTCCATTAAATTCAAAACAAATATAAACTAATTGTACTTGTTCTATTTGTAAAACAGATAAAATTTCAAATTTCATATTTGGTTAAAGATGTTTAAATATGTTAGGGAAAAAAATTTCTTCAAAAGATTTTTTTTAATTAAAAAAAAGTCGTATTTTATGCTTATACTTTTAAACAAAATGCATTTTGTATACATATGTACTTTTTAAGAGAAAGTTTCTGCAAAGAGCAAAACTTGGCAACACCGGAGCACGTGAACTGATTAGTTGGAAACACAAGATAGTTTTTATCGTGTGACTATGACGTCACATGAGTTTTTGAATTGATTGGCTAAAATCACGTGACTTTCACTATCATGTGACTATGACGTCACATGAATCAACCTCATTTGGGTTTCGTCCTCGTCTCTTCAAGTTCGTCCCCAATCGCCTTGTAAGTCGAATTCACTTAGTACTTATTTTTACTTATATACCCCTTGATTCTTTAAAATTTTGTGTCTCTTAAGTAAGTAAAACCCACTTGAGATGAATAACGACTACTCTTTTCTTTGTGGGTTTGTGAATCAGTGAAAAGAATATGGATGCAATTGTTACCCAAGAAAAAATGAATATCCAGTGCCGCAACATCCCATGAGAATCAAGGTCTACTGTGCCCATCTGAGTTTTCATGACCTAGGGTACTGAGGTGTAGGAGCAGATGTTCCAGTCAGGTGGTCATTCTGACGTGAAACTCGTTCGTCGGAAAACGTATTCAGTTCCAAAGAAAGCTTGGTACTCATTTATATATCGACCCACTGAAGGGAATAGTTGCTCAAATGACTTCATAAAACAGGGTGGATATATATACGATTAGTTTAATTGATTATTATGATTTGATTTAATTTACGTCGCACTCCAAAGTAACACGAAAGCTATTGGCAACGGACCTCGTAATTTTTGATCAAGTGATGAGAATGACATCTCCCTCTCCTAGCTTCCACACCAAGCCAATGTGAGAAATTTAAGCTCCCACAGATTTAAGTACCTGCTCAGTATCCTCTACACGGCAGTTCTTTAGTGACTCTAGGTTTCAAGTGAATGAATGAGCATTTAATAACTACGCATTCTGAAGGAACACAAACACTATTGGCGATTGTGAACCATGGTCAAGTGACGAGGACGATCCCTGAGCTGGCACTTCCCTTTTCAAACTTTCGGACCCCACTAACAGGAGGGCTTAGAAACTCGACAGATTTTAAGTTCATCAAACCATTTACAAGGAGAGTGCTCAGTCGATCTAGGTTTCGAACCCACGAGTAAACAACGATGTCCCCGGGTTCGTGATAGGGGCGTAATGGAGAATATTAGGACCTCCCTGCAAAGTCAGGTTTTGGGCTCCATGCCGAATCTTACAAAGCATTGCAACTTGGTTTCAGTCAGACTTTCCCCCCCGCAATGCGGGAGTTGCGGGGGTGAACGTTACGCCACTGGTTCGTGACCATGATCACGCAGCTACCACGGCCTCCATTCATAAATTTTAAGGCATTGTTGCTGTGAAAATCCCTGCATTGTAAGGAATACTGTTGTGGAATTGGATTTTTGATTTAAAAAGACGTTCTCTTAATATAATATCATTCGATCTAAGCCTTCTGTAGGAAAAAGTGACTCTCTCACTCATCACGATATCTCATGACCTGATTGATCTACAGACTTAAAATTTAGCAGGCATGTTTGTTTCGTTGAGTAGAGATCGGATAAGGTCAGGTTTTGCGAAAATCATTTCCCAAGAGGATTGTGTGGCCGCGGTAGCCTAGTAGTTAAGGTATCGGATCGTGGCTGACATGTCAGTTCGAGCGCAGTACTATTAAAGACCCGCCATGTAGGGTAGCGATACACTTTAAATCTGTCGAGAGGTCAAACATTCTCCCATTGGTGTGGTATTTAGGGGGGAGTGCCAGCTCAGGTGTCGTCCTCGTCACTTGACCATGGTTCAAAATTACGAGGTCCGTCGCCAAAAGCCCTCGTGTAGCTGAACAGTGCGACGTGAATATTCCCTCACTCACTCACTGATAGATTTACAGACTTAAAACTTAACAGGTGTGTTTGTTTCGTTGAGTAGAATTGGAAAGGTCAGGTTTTGTGGAAACAATTCCCAATAGGTTTGTGGAGCCGTTATAGACAAAATTTCCAGGTTTTGAAAGATATTTGACAAGCATGTTTCTTTTGTTGAGTACAGATCCGCTAAAAACAAGTTTTGTGGAGATCGACTCACAAAACGGTGTTAAGGAGTTGTTATAGATTTTAAAAAAATCTCGTTTTTGAACTATTAGAGCTACGCCCCTAAAATTTGGCAAGCCTTTTTCTTGTGTTGAGTAGAGATTCGACGGAAATTGAAAATCGATTCCGAAGAAGGGTGGGGTACGAGGCATTAAAGAGAATTATTTTACCGTTTTAGAAATTCCAAGTCCGGTTTAATCAAGAGGCCAGGGCTATAAAAAGTTGTTCAATGCAGCGGAAAGATCAATAACTTATAAACAATATATAGCCATAAATATATGTAATCAATTTCTCACGAAATAATTAACGAAGTGGGTAGGTAAGGGTGGGTAGGTATGTGAATTTTCATGAGAATCATAAGTATCAGAACTGATTTACTGAAAAAATATTGTTTGTAAGCGACTAAAATTGCCTTTCTGTATTGTCAACATCTTTCATTTTATAAGTTACTTGATTACGTCAAATGTGATAAAAAAACGCGTGTATGTGCTTACTGCCGGTTTGTTTTGAAAACAACTGTGAAGTAGTTTTGATTTATTGAAAATTATATGCCTTCGTCTTGAACACGATTGCGTTACTCTTAATGGTGATTGATTTAACCGAAATTAGTGCGCAGTGATCACCTCATTGCGCATTATTCAGTTTTAGTTTTGAAATCCGTTCTGTGTGAGTTACTTCCTTAAGACATAAACAACACTAAAAACTAATGGCCGATGTATTACCAAAAATGTTTTGAAAAGTCGCGAAACATGAAAAGTTATGTAATACCTTAAGAATGTCCACTCGCGTGTGTTTTTATTGCGTTATTTATTGATAGTACAAGATTATTTTTACAAATTCAAAAAAGCCATTGGAAAAATTAATTAAAAATTGCTTTTTTTATTGTAAA
>BMAV01012621.1:10063-24773 GCA_019973955.1 Trichonephila inaurata madagascariensis
AAAAAAAAAGAGAATTACAATCTTTAGATAACAACACCACAACTAAATCTATGGCCCAAAGCTAGATAAATCAGTTAAATCTTTATTTCAATTACAAGAAAATACTGGAAAAAATGAAAGTCTCTTCGCCTTTTATAGTCAGATTTTGAAAAATTGAATTTAAATATATTTCTCACTTTAAAAGATATTTTCCATGCATTCTTATTGAGCACAGCGCCTTGGTGCTAAGTCTCATAATGACATCATAATGGGAAGACTTCTTTTTTTTTGCTGCTCGATCGGGGATAAATATTATTGTACTGAATGTAGTTGAAAGTGCTTGTGCTTGTGTTTGAGAAAGAAAAAGTAATCAAATATTTTAAACGGGCTCAAAAGGTAGAAGAGAAAGAAGAAGGGAAAAAATGAGATTCTATCTTATCTTTTCATTTTCTATTTCTTTCCTTACTTTTGTCGAAGGAATAATCTTGACTCCCTTAAATAGCTTCATGAAAGGTTTTTCTTCTTTCGAGGTATTCATTTAAATTGAACTCAATTTTGTTGGACGTATACAAGCCAGGGAAAATTTTTCTCTAAAGAAGTCTCGCAGATGCAGAGGACGTAGAAATCGATTATTTCCGAATAAATTGAATCTAATACTGTATATTCTTTATGAGTCAAAATGCATTGTAAGAGTTTACAAAACATAAATGAATCATTTTATATGAATATGACTTAAATAAACACCGGTGCTGTGTCCCACGGGTTTTAATGGAAGCTATCATTTAAGGAACAATTTTAATCAACCGAAAAGCGATCCAGAGGATTTCTTAAGATGACAGAAATAAATAAAAGTTTCTTTCATTATTGTGTTTTATATGTTTTTAAAGAAAAAAATTCTGTTTCCAATTATTTTTACAGAATGCGCTTAGATTGAATCGTTAAGTAAGGATAAATTAATATAAAGTGAATTTCAGGAAAAATAATTATATGAAGTGAACTCGAATCTTCATAAATATTATTGCTTGATTATGTATTGTTCAAACACATTGTTAAAATTTTTGTAGTTGAGTCAGAAAATAAGTTGTGTATGTGAGTCAAAACATAGAATGAGGCATTTAAGATAAGACATAACTTTATTTTTCCTCATAAGTACCAAGTACACTGAGACATTTATCATACCGTTTGATATGCTTAAAAAATCCCTGCAGGAAAACTCAGGGCTTTGCAAACGGAAGAAGCGTTTACTTTTGCGTGGACTTTTTGTACGCTGGAACAATGAATGTTACACCCTAATGTAACATCTTGTCGAAATGTAAAGAGGTGATTCGAAAACAGTGGTAAGGGTTTCTCAAATTTGGTGTTTTGTTGTCGGAGGACAATGCGAGACCACACTTGACGACGGCAACGCAAAACCATATTGCAACTCTTGGATGGGAACTCCCACTCCATCCGCCATATAGTCCTGATCTTGCATCAAGTGACTTTCATTTGTTTCCGTCTTTGAAGAAGAATCTCGCCAGAAGGCGCTTTGGAAGCAATTCTGTAGTCAAACAAGTTATTAAACGTTTCTTCCATATGCAAAGCCGTGATTTCTTTCTGGAGGGCTTTTGAAGCTTGTCAAGGGGTATGACACATGTCTCAATGTATTTGGTACTTATGTGGAAAATAAAGTTATGTCTTATTCTATCTTTTGACTTTCATGCTCAACTCGGACCACAGTTGATTGGGGAAACTTACTTTCCGACTCACTCTCGTATTTTTAAATATAAAAATGAATAGGATTGAATATTAAAACAAAAAAAAAATGATTATTTTAACTAAATCATACATGCTGATGTATTTCATGAATAATATATTACATCCCTATGTGCAACGACATCTATTTTTTCCGTGAAAACTTTCTTTCTATCGGTGTCTTTCACCTTCACCGGTTGTTTCGTCGTTCACTGATAGCCTTTAAACGCTTCTTCCGTATGCCAAGCCCTGATTTTTTCATGGAAGACTTTTTGCAGCTTATCAAGCGGTATGACAACTGCCTTAATGTAATTGGTACTTATGTGTGGAAAAATAAAGAGTTACGTCTTATCTTTAATGTCTCATTCTATGTTTTGAATTTCATACAGAACTCTGAGCACAGTCGACAGAGGAAACTTATTTTCCTATTCACCCTCGTACTGGTATTATTATTTTTTTATACGGTAAAAAAAATAAACATAAGCCGCCAAAAAAAAGTTTTTTTTTTTTTCAATTAATCTAAATAAGAAACTTTCAAGAAATATTGATTACATCAAAACATTTTTTTTTTATAATCATAATTCTTATAATAAAATATTTATTTAATTTATTTCTAGTTGCTGCTTTTGCTTCTTTCGATTAAATTAAAGTAAAACTTCTACCATTCCATGAGGAAATATTTAAATAGGAGAATGTTTTTATAGAAATTATAAAAAAGTACTGTTCTCGCTATCAGTTATTACAAAGAAAGGCACCCGTAATAATATAATTTGTATGAAACTCTAAAGGAAAATATATGCAATATAATACTTACGAAAATTTAAATATAATTGCATATGGGGAACCGATCGACTTGAAGGTTATTGCAATAATTCTCAAGAGAGAGAGAGACAGATTCTCAATTAATCTATTCGGCGATTTATTTTTTTAATTAAAACCTTATCTTATCTTGCATTGTAATTTCTTCAAAGTGTCTGGAATGAATTATAATAATATTAATTTAACGTTCATCAAGAATACTTTTCCACCCTTTATATATGTTTTATTCAAAGCATGTATATAAAATCTATCCCATTACTAAAATAACATTATTATACAAATTTTAATTAATGTTCTGTGTATATAATGTATTTATATACTATTTTTTAAAAATAATTTAAGATATTAACTATTATTCAGGTATTATCACTTAATATCTGAAGAAAAAGAAAAATTCTGTATGGAATTCTTTTTATACTATGTAATATGTATATGCAAAAATAATACATATATAATTTTATGCATGTATAAGAGAGAAAAGAAATGAAAAATAGATAAATATATCATAATAGATTTTTAAGACAATAATTATCGAAAAGGGGTGCCTGTACAAAGCACTTAAAAACTCTGTCTGCAGAGTGTTTTTAGTGCATATGTACAAGCAAAAGAAAACTCGAACCTTAAAGTAGAATTCTTCAATGTAATAGATTAAACATTCAAAGAAGTTATTCAGAAATTCAATTTAATATCGTCTTATATTTACAGTGTGTCGAAAGAAATGGCCCTATTTTAACAGTAGATTTAAAAAAAACTATTAAATATACATTGGATGTATTAGGCAAAATTAATTCATTAATCAGTCTCTGCTGAATTTTTAGATTATGACGACAACTTTTCTTAAAAGTATGATGCAAGTTCAAATCCAGGATTTGATCAGGGATTCCCCTGTAGTACAGGTAGTGAGTGGAAAGTAACAGACCCAAAATCAATGCATGATAATATCTTTCATGTACTACGGTTATAAGATATATGCATTGCTGAGACTCCCCAATTAGTGAGAACACCACAATTGTAACAAGTCTATTAGAGCCATGTGAGCCTACTAGTATCATCAAAGCAAAATGGCTCAAGACTATTGATAAATATCTAAAAGATGATTTTGTGTTTGCCTATACAGACGGTTCTTCTGATGAAACATTCTTGAATGGAGGTTCACACAGGAGTATTTATGATCACTCCATGTGATGCATACTACCAACGTGTAATTGGTGCTGTTGCCATTGCCTCATCCTTCACTTGTGAACTTCGGGCGATAATTGAGGCTCTTGATCTATATGAGACTCTCCCTATTCTAGAACAGGCTAAAGATCTCGTCTTTTTCTGTGACTCAAAAGCAGCCCACCGGGTATTTCTAAATGGAGGTTCAAGGACTGCAGATTACAGGAGTTAGATGAAGTCTGCTTCCTCCAATGGTTATCTGATCTAGTTGACATTACAGGCAATGTAAACGCAGATAAACTGGCGAAAAAAGCTAGAAATCTTAATAATGACAACTTTGTCAACGTTACTTTATTAGATGCAAATGCTGTCGCAAATTTCAAGTTGAGAGAGAAGTCAATTAATGTAGAGCTCCAAATCTGTTATATAAGTAGAGACCGCCTTATAACAAAAATTATTCCTAGGCTAAGAACAGGTCATTGCGGAGGAATGAAGTTTGATAGGGATGGTAGAAGATCTTATAGGAATAGAGATAACTGTTTAGATACAGAACTAACACCTGCTCATATTTTTGACTGTCCAGCTATTTTTGTTCCTCTTTAAGAAATAGAGGTCCTCTTTTCGTCAACAAATCTCTATGTGGACAATATTAAACAGATTGCCAGAACAGACATCTGGGCCCATGGTACTTATTATCTGATTTGGTCCCATCATGTATACATCATCATCATCGTTGCCGAGACTTCTGTAATAGCAAGCATTTACCTGTACATGTTGTAAATTTAGGCAATACTCAAATTACAACGTCTAAAACTCACTATTATTTCCTAACAAGATCGAGATTCTGTTCCCCCAATAACAGGAATTCAAACATATTTTAATACATCTCCGATGAATAAAATGTGGGTGGCTAATACTGTCTGCTTACTAAGATCTCCTGAATTCCTTCCATTAGATATTTTTTTCGGAATATATCAATGAGAGACAAATCCTTTTAGAAATATATAAGTAATGTTTAAGATTTTCATGCTTCAATAACGCGGCTTTGCTACTGAGACTGCGGAAATTATTGAGTAAACATGATTGGAATTGGATTACCAGTTTGATATTCTCAAGTCCCTTAAGGAGGCCCATAAATATAAATGCAGGAATTTAAAGATAAAAAAATACGTATATAAGTCCAAACATACACTTTTACAATTTTTTATGATTTTTTCTATTCTGTTCTGTATAGTGATGTCTCCAAATTAAAGGTATTGGATTCGGAAACCTTGCATTTCAGTAAACAAATGAAATATATAACACAATAACTTTGAAGTATTTTTTACAAATATTATTTTATATTTATGATTGAAAAATAAAGTTTTATAGTTTTATTGCACAAATTAATTATCAGATAATTGTATAGATAGATTTATTGTATATATATATATAGAGAGAGAGAGGTTTTAATGCTTTGAAGGATGTACGGTAGTATAACACAAGATATAATAAAGTTTTTACAGCTTACAGGATAAATGACGTCATGGTAACGAAGTCTGTAACTATAATATTTTCTAAAGAATATTATTTGAATTTTCGGTAAAATATTTGCTCTTTAAAATCACTGTCAATACACAACTGATTTTTAGATTTAGTTTTTAATATTTATTACATACATCAAATATATACAATATATATTGTTTTAAAAGCAATATGACCTTAAAATTCTTTTAGATATCGATTATAGTAATGTATCAAAACTTTTCTGTTACATTATTTATAAATCGAAGTCTCTAAAAACTAAGCAGAATGTACTCTGACTAGGATTTTTTTTCAGGATATATCAATGCCATCCAAATACTTTTTGAGAAAAAAAAAATTATAAAAATACATGAAATTCTTTCTTTTTTTTCAACTTTTACATTTTAAAGGCAGAACAGTTTACTCTAATGTATTGGAAAATTCTTTTTAACCATGGAAGCATTATAAATCTGTGACATTTTTTGGGATCTATCTATTTTATAACAATACAAATAAACAAAAGTACTCCTTTTATCGGTTTACTAACAATATTATTTTTGGCATATTATTTTTGAGGATCTTTAAGATAATAACACAGAAATGACAACTATGAAAACTTAAGCATTTAAGAATTGAGAATGCATGTGCGGAAAAAAAAAATCATCTAATTCAAAAGTCATAGTTTTGAATAAAATAATTATTTGTAAGCAATTTATTTTCAACATTTTACAAAAAAAGAAAAAAAAACAGACGAAAAAAAAGAATGAAAATAATTCAAATTTATTCACAAACTAATCCTATGATCTGTTTGTATTTTATATTCTTCTTTATTAGAATTGCAACTCTGTGATCAGAAAACGCCAGATTTATTTGATATATTTATTAAGTTCCGTGGTATATAATAAGCCAAATAAATACCTAAGTGTTAATATTTAATATATATTCCTTATGGTACTATTGAATTATCTTCCCGTCATGTAATAACAAAAGATTTATTTTTTTTTTTGGTATCTAGTCTGATACTTTAAGCTCTTGTGTCACGTCGGCAGATTATTAAGCATTGAAAGATCCTAAGTGATAAGAGATGAAATATTCCAGACAGATAATATTTTTTTCAATAAAGTCTTTTGAAAATAGGTTGGTAATATGTTCTAAAACCGTAATAAAAGTTTTCATGAAAAAAATAGATGTCTTTGTGCATAGGGATGTAATATCTTATTCGTCAAATACATCAGAATATATGATTTAGTTTAAATAATCATTTTTTTTTTTTGTTTTAATATTCAATCTCATTCATTTTTTTTATTTAAAAATATACGAGGGTGAGACGGAAGGTAAGTTTCCCGAATCAACTGTGGTCAGAATTGTGCATAAAAGTCAAAACATAGAATAAGACATTAAAGATAAGACATAACTTTATTTTTCACATAAGTACCAAATACATTGAGACACGTGTCATACCGCTTGATAATCTTCAAAAAGCCCTCCAGGAACTCACTGCTTTGCATATGGAAGAAAAGTTTGAATTCAGAATTGCTTTCCGGCGAGATTCTTCTTCAAAGCCGGAAACAAATAAAAGTCACTTGGTGCAAGATCAAGACTATATGGAAGATAGGGTAGGCGTTCCCATCCAAGAGTTGCAATATGGTTTTGTGTTGCCGTCGCCAAGTGTGGTTTCGCATTGTCATCCGAAAACAGAACCCCAGATTTAAGAAACCCATCGACAGGTTGTTACAATAGCATGTAGCATTCATGGTTCCAACCTCCAAAAAGTAAACGCTTCTTCTGTATGCCAAGCCCTGAGTTTTCCTGCAGGGAATTTTTAAGCTTATCAAGCGGTATGACAAACGCTTCAATGTGATTCATAATTATGTGGAAAAATAAAGTTATGTCTTTTCTTTAATACCTTATTCTATGATTTGGCTTTTATGCTCAACCCTGACGACAGTCGATAGCGGAAACGTACTTTCCGACTCACTCTCACATAAAAATTATCATTGTATACTTATAGTATTTTTGTTTTTAATGTTTAAATGGTTTGCTTTAATTTTTAATTAACCCGCGATCACTTGCACGGGTGTGTTCTGTACACCCCAGCAACAAGAAAATCCTCCCAGATTTTTAAAAAGAATGTGCAGAACCACGATTTTTTCTGTAGCTGCACATTTTAGGTCATTGAACCTTCAGGCGTGATGCAATCCCTCTTTAAGGAACGATTGGAATGTAATGACCAAAAGTTTATCTGGAGGGCTGAGAACTCCCGCGAGAAGTTGAGCATTTGTACACAGTCTGCTCTGAATGTTTGGAAAATGATTAAAATATTATTTTTATATGCTTTCTACAATCATTATCTCATTAATTACAAAGTATATTTATTACTGGCATATACGTTTGACTGGTTTATGAAAAAATATAAAATTATAAGTTTTAAAATGAAAATTTTGTATGTTTAGTTTAAATTAATGTTAGGCTCATTTGTGTGCAATAAATTTAATAATTTTATTTGTATAATACAAATAACATCTTGTACTTTATAAATATGTATCATAATGACTTAATTTTTATTTTCATAATTAAATACACGTGTTAAAAGTTTGGAGTGTTCTCTACACCCCGCGAGTAACGAAGGTAACAAAAACAGGCGCGAGGGACCGCGGGTTAATAATTGTTTCAATAACTGACAAAAATAGAGTTAGGTCTATAGTTTGAATTAATTTTTTGTGGTTTTTAGTTTCATTGTATGATCTGCATCTTGAAATAGTAGTGGTGTTTTTAAATGATATGACACCATTGTATCATTTTAAGATATACATTAACTTAAGGATAACCCAGGATAATCAGAATAACCCAGATTCTAGAAGCTGAAATATTACTTGAGTAAATTTATTAAACCTTGAAATTAATGTGCAGTAACTTTTATTTTTCAGAGAAAATTAGATGGGAAGTTCACCCTTTCTTTTGAAACAAACTCTGGTCTCCTTTCATCTTGACTTACATGACGACAAGCTATTGATATGGATGTCCTAATTTAAACCATTAAACAAACGGCTCACTGCTTCACCTTGCACTCGTTATACGACTGAAACGAAAAAGAAATCATATTCTGGGCAGTCGTTAAGCATTTTTATTCCTGTATTTTGTTGACTGTGACTTGAAAAAAAGGGTTAAATACAATTCCTAGAGAAGAATGTCGTTTTGTTGTTGATGGAATTTTAGAGCGATACATGAAGAACTAATGATTATTAGCTTAGAACTAATAATTTCCTTTTCAGCAACTACTGCAATTGCTATTATTTAAAGTTGGTTTCAGAGTCGTTAGGATTTATTTTCAGAGACGTTTTGGGATGTCTGGTGTTGATATGGTGGGTCAGGCTGACTCGTGTCCCAACGCTGTTTGAGTCACGAGCCATGATTTATTAGGAATGGCTTAGTTAGACTCCATGGAATGCATAATCAGCCAGGAGTGTTAAACTGTGCTGCTATCTAGCGTTCACATCCTAAGTCTCTACTTTGGCGGAAGCTGTTGGTGACGAATTATTCGTGGTGCTTTGACTGCTACTTAGGACAGTATGATTTGAACTGCACTCTTTAGGGTACGAAGATCACTCTCTAAGCAGTTTAGACGACTGAGGGAAATTGACTCCATATTAAGATTAGTTATCAAGAGTTTTTTTTCCTTCCTGTGCTTTGTCACCTCAGACTTGAAGGGGAAGGCTTGCTGCACATTTTTCACTTATCTTGCATCCTGCTTTGAATGGACTAAGGAAGCAGGTTATAAATAAATTTTAAAAAAATAATAATTGAAGTATGGTCTTCAAATCATTAAAAAAAGTTGTTTTGAATTAAGGTTGAAGTTGAGGTTTTATTTGATACAAATATATATATATATATATTCCATTTACTTAAATAAATAATAATGTGCAAGAAAATTGTAATATACAGAGAAAACTTTAAGAGCCTCTAGATTCTTTCAATAAGTATTAGATACATTAACAAAGTTCTTCTGAAGCTTTTAATGTTAGTGACCCCAATTTCAGTCATAATTTCCCTCACCCTCCCATACAATAACAGAACATTGAGTACAATAATAATATACTTTGACGTTACAGCTAAAGTACGATCTTAATTATAAACCGTACACATTATCAAGATAAGCATTAATTTTGTGCATATTGCTTTTAAGTAGTAGATACAACCTCTGACTATAACGTTCGGTGAAAGAAGTCAGAACTGACAATCTGGAAACACTGGTGAAACAAAACGTTATACATGAGTAGTGGTAAGTGTTGACCATCTGCCCCCACCGTTGTTAAGTTGAGTGACATTTGTGATCCGTGTAAGACTTGTTTTGCAAAGTTTTTGTCCAGTATGTTGGCTCCTAACTGAGATCAGGAAAATGAACGAACAAAAGATCAATTTCAGTTTTTTTAAGCTTGGCAAGACACAGAAAGAAACTTATGCGATGCTGGTACATGTTTATGAAGATTAAGCACTGTCCATAAAGTGTGAGTACAAGCGGTTCACCCATTTTCGAGAATGCTAGGAAAGTGTTTCTGACAACCCCCCGTACCGGAAGACCGGCGACCTCCGTCAGTGACGAAAACATTGAGAAAGTGAGGAAAGAAATCACGAAAGATCGTCGATTAACTGTGCTATAATAGCTGATGAACTGCCGATTAACCGTGAATACGTGTGACAAATCGTTAAACAGAATTTAGGAATGAAAAAAGCGTGTTGTCGTCTTGTACCCCGTCACTTGTCTGACAATCAAAAGCAGGCACGTTTAAAGGCTTCACAGGATTTTGTCGAAATGGCGGATGCCACACTAAATTTCTTGAACTGTATTGTCACTGAGGATTCCTTGTGTCTCAAACGAAACGAAACTACAAAGCATGCAATAGCGTTCCCCTGCATCAACGCGTCGGAAAAAGATCAAAACAGAAAAATCACGCATCAAAATGATGCTTATTACGTTTTGTAAAAATCAAGTCATCAACCACAATGAATTTCTACGATGATGAATGCTTCAAGGTACATTGAAACATTGACTCTTTTCATGAAACGTCTAAGCAGGGTTCGACCCCAGTACGCACATCAAGGTTCATGGTTCTTTCTTGACGACAATGCTCAAACTCAGGTAGCCAATATCGTCAAACAGATCACAATGATCCAGACTTCTTATTCTCACTACTCAAACTCGCTTTGAAAGGAAAGAGATTTGACGATATTCCTGACATCCAACGAAACGTAACGTGGCTTTTGCACTCCATCTCAAAAGAAGACTTTTTGCAAAGTTTCCAAGACATGTACAGCAGATCTCAGCAGTACATATTTATGGGAGATGACTATTTCGAAGGACAGTAAGACAACTTTCGTTAATATTTCGTCTACGTTAATGTTACAAGACTGTTCACCGTACTTTATAGTCAGGGGTTGTATTTTGAGAAAATTACTTTTAAGCAGTAGGAGAAATACAAGGGATGGGGCAAAAGTCTGGCAACTATTTTTTTTTTTTTTTTGAAGATACCAGTCCGGTTGGAAAATGTGACATATACAAACGAAAGGACAAGGTGTTAGCTACATGTGTGGATAATAAATAGCACTGAAATATCGTAACACAATAATTTTTTACAGTAGTATACAGGGCAATATGGTCTCCATGTGCAAAAGAATGACAGCACAGTACACATAAAGTTGCCATGACAAACCTAAGCCTAAAGACCTTCAATGTAGTCTCCTGCTACTGTCACCACACACTGCCAACGATGTGGGAGGTGCTGAATACTCTCAGCTTCAGCATTTGCCGCACAAAGTCTGAATCGTCCCGAACGTTGCTCATCACAGGTTGACACACGTCCTTGCTCTTGCTGAAACTTTCCTACCCACCTCGCTATTGTATGGTATGGTAGGGCATTATTCCCAATGGCTTCCACTAATTTACTGTGATATTCCATTGCATTTCCCCCTCGAAGAACGGCTATTTTGATGTAAGCGTACTGGTTACTTCCATCTCGCACGACACTCACCAACTGACTGATTTCACAGCCCTCGCTGGGCTACTACCTGCTATCACAGAGCCATATTTGTTCTGCATGCACACTATTCTGCAAAACTTCCGCTCTACACATATACGTTTGTGATCCGTTCTCATATCTACAAGAAAAAAAATAGTTGCCATGACTTATGCCCCAACCCTCGTATTTTGTTTCTCTTCGTTTCTCTTAAATTAAAACAAATTGCAATAAACATGCAAAGTGTATCTTTATTATGTCAGAATATATTTCATTTGCTTCCTTTCAGTAAGTGAATAGTTTTTTATTTTCGACTTTTCGATACTCTCTTCGTAGGATTATCATGTCCCCATTTGGGATGAACCCTACAGAGTTTCAGAATCGCTGCAATAACAATTTCAAATAACTGATTGTGCATCATTAATAATTTCAAGTACCGGTAGGTTATCACTGGAAATTTTAAATATTTGTTGATTAAAGTTGATTATTTCTGTAAATGATGATTTTTGTTGATAGTTTTTGTACGCGTTGATTTTAATTATATTTCTTTAATTTGATGTTACAACAAATTCATTTAACTAAGCTTACATTATTACAAAAAATTATTTTCAACACGTAAGAAAACATAAATAATTCTAAATAAAAGAGTAAAAAATTTAAAAGTATAAAAAATTCCATAAGACTAGCTTAATAATTTTGGAAAATTTTTCACGTACAGCTATAAAATTTCTATTTATATATCATTGGAAGTTATTTCTGTTGAGTATGTGAATACTATTTCTTCGTAAAATCAATTCAATAACATTTCGGTTGATACTTCACGATTCCGTTCACAACCGAAGAAAATATCCTTAAGACTTGAATGCTCCTCGAAATCGTACAGAGATTTTCATACCCATGTAAAATACTGCGGAAAAAAATCATGATAGCCTCTTAACTGACTTTTGGAATATTCCACTTAGGGTTTCAGGCTATTTCTTTCCCGCACACTTCGATTTTCCTGAATTTTATTCTTCTTAATGCATGATTCGAATATTTGCTTTCATAGTGAAATAATATTTATTTCTATTTTAACGGTTTCGTCTTTTCTCTCTCATGAAAAATAAATATGCTGCAAAATATTTGGCAATAAAGGGAATGAAAGGATATTTTTCGAAATGTGTGGAATTATTGTATTGATTTTCAATAACGGGGACGAATCGTACTCAATAAAAGGCAGTTAAGAGATATTACCATTTTATTTATAATGTAAAAATCATTTTTTTCACTGGTTTACAACCATTTTTTTCCCTTGAAACATATTTATATTACTATATTTGAAACACAAAGGGAGGAATGAAATAAAGGATTAAATTTTAAGGGAAACTTTATCAAAAAGATTTGTTTCATAAGTGTCCTAATTGTGAGAGAGTTTTCTGATTATACAATCACTTATTATTTTGCCTTTACATTTATACGGATAAATGAATGTTAATATATGGAATCAGAGTATATGAAATCATATCTCTAAAAAAAGATTTATAGTATTTTTAACTCTGGAGAAGAGGCACGCACTCAATACTAACGTTAGTGTTCGCGGGAGGGGGCGGAGTCACCCCAATCCTTTTGTTTTAATTATTTTTATTGCACATGATAAAAATCTTAATTCCAGTGAAAAATTTAATTAAAAGAAAGTATACTTACCTTCTTTTAAGGATTTTTCAACTTTTCTTTGATAATTTGAGAAAAACTCCAATCCAACTGAACTAAAATGTTTCAAAAGTTCGTTACTTTAATAAAGGACGCAAATCGCAGATTCTTTTCGCTTTCTTTACAGGAATGATATTTGCCGGCAAAACTGTCGTAATTGGTTCAAGTTATTGTAGTTTTATTGTTATATGATGATAGACGAATAGCACGTTGAACTTTATCTTCTTGTGTCTTTTTGACAGGACACAGTATGTCTTATGGCTTCGTATCTTTTTCGATGGAGTTTCTTAGGTAGCATATGAAATTTTTTCTTTCAACTCAAAAGTTTTATGTTCCTCGGTTTTCTGAAATTTACTTTCTCTCTCATGATTAATATCCATTATACCATCAGGTTCCTCACTAGCTTGATCAGTTCCAACTTCATCGAATAGAGATCACACAGATCTCCTTTTATTTCTTTAAATTCTGTTCATTTATATTTACAAACCATTATAAGTCATACAATGCTTCAATCAAAACCACAAAGTTTTTCACAAGGGAAAATGTAGCATGTTCAAAGAAAACATTTTGGAATGAAAGTGGTCGCGCGTCGAATTCAGTCGAAACAAGTAACTTAAGATTGTAAAAAAAAACGTTAGTGACTCCCCAAAAAAAGGGAGATATGTGACAAATATATTTTAGTTCCCCCGAAAACTATCATACAGGAGGATACTGACACGGTCAATGGTATCAAATACAGTTTTCCCAGAATTAAAAAATTCATGATCATGGGGTGACTCTGTGACCCGCGTGACCATTCCCGGGTTAAATCCATCCTTCTTTTTATTTCAACTTATTTGTTTTTATATATTTTATAAAGAAACTCAGTAACTTTTTGAAGACTTAAGGACCCCCCTCCCCCATTTTGAAAATGGTGATTCTTGTATTTAATTATAACCTTTTTTTTTGCAATTTCTCTTCAGAATGTCAAAGCATAACGTATCCTGAACGTAATTATCAATTGACGCCACGGTCTGTACTTCAATCTCTGACGGTCTGTACTCTCTCTGCATTTTAATAAATATGTAAAAGTGAATCTGAGGTGATTAAAGATATAATTGATAATTTTGGTATAGTTATTTGAGTAAAATTATTGTGGCTATTGAGAGTTGAAGTTTGAGATAAATATTGAGAGTTAAAATTTAAGATGAATATTGAAAATTAAAGTTAGGAGGAATATTGAAAGTTAAAATTTAAGAGGAATGTGTTGAAAGTTAAAACTTGAGACGAATTTTGAAAGATAAAATTTGAGACTAATTTTGAAAGATAAAATTTGAGACTAATTTTGAAAGATAAAATTTATGCACGTAATCTCTTAAGGGCCATTAAGACCCTCGAATAAATCACGTTTTGCTTCTTGGAGGGGATTTTGACGGGCTCATCGCGCTTTCAACTAAAAACTCATCTTCGGTTTTATTGGGGCCAAAAAGGCAAATTCTTTCCAACCAAATCCAGAAGCGAAGCGTGATTATGTAAATTAAGAGCCTTTTAAATAGCAGAAGTTTAGCGTAAGCAGGGTGGCCTTTGGGAAGTGATTATGCTAGTTTGTGGTTAGGAGTGTTAAATTTAAATTGAGAAGTTATCCGACAGTCAAGAGTTCAGCTATTCGCGCCGTGCTTTGAAGTCAAGGTGGATACCATTCCACGCGATATAAAGAAAAGTCATTTAGGATTCGAGTGTGTTGCTGCTATCTAGGATATAGAGGTAGGACCGTTCTATTAAATACTAGTAACTGTGTATATACTGAAGTTAGGAGTCACTGGTAAAGTTAAATATAG
>BMAV01012621.1:34836-90842 GCA_019973955.1 Trichonephila inaurata madagascariensis
CTTTTTTTTTTTTACTTTTTGGTACTTCGAATTTCTTGTACAATACCCATTTATTTTTCATTAAGCCTTTCCAACTGCACTTTTAAAGTTTAAAATACCATATACAGCAAATTTGAAGATGAAGATAATTTTTCATTCAATGATTTAAAAATTAACCAGATTGCCAAAAAATTAACATATTATTCTATACGATTATATATGTGCATATATAATGAAATTTAAAAGCAAAGGCCGTATAACGATTTATATAATTCTTCCATATTGCATATTATAATGAATAAAACATTAAAAGCGATAAATAAATTTCAGGCATTGATTATTTTTCGAGTTTTAGAATAGAAAAATTATTCCACTCTAAAATACCTAAAAAAACAAGAATTTTACAAAGTTTTTTTTTTTTTTTTTTCTTTTTAAATTCTGTTACGGAAAGAAGAAAAAATTCTTTCAAGAAGAACCAAAAAAATTGTTCTTTTGCCAGTAAGTGATGCAAGATTTAACAGAACTGGATGCGTTCCAGAATATGTAAGACTAACCAACCAAAAGAAAAGTTTCAATTCGAGATGTAAAAAACGATATTCAGGAGATAGGTGCATTAAATATGACCTAAATTTAAAACCTGAAAAATAGAAGCCATTTCAACGGAATGAATAAATATTATATCTGTAACGTAAAAACGATGATGAAAAAAACTTCACCAACGACAGTTTCATGCTTTGAATACTTAAAAACGTGCATTTATACAGTAAAATACAACAGTAAAATTAATTTTCAGATATTGATTTCTGTCATATTATTTTCCATAGTAAGATTTTAAATATATTGTTACAAATATGAATTAAAAATGACCAAATGAATTAATTACTTATACCTTTAAAATCTCTACCTAATTTTCAGTTCTCTGTCAGAGGAAGACAAGCATTTATTTTTAGGTACTTGATAGGCATTCTCAACCAACATTTAAGATTTAAAATCAAGAAATGTAGTTAACATGTTTGTTCTTAATTTACAAATCTCTATTTCTGTTATGAGAATATATATGTTTTGTGGATTATTTAAGATTAAAATGGTATTTAAAAAAAAGTGTCTGTTACATTGCCTTAATTTAAGTTTTTACAATATTTTCATGATTTATTTCTTAGAAAAGAAAGGTTAATTATTTTGTGTAAAAAAGGTAAGTTTTTTTTCTTTTATTTATACAACTTTAATAAAGCATACATTTTGAACCCTATCTATATAATTATCCCTCTACATATGTATTCGCGCGGTACAAAATAATCATCCTTTAAAAAAGTTAAAGGTTTACCAATTGTATATATGTATGTGGTGCAGGCCGCTATTCCCAAGCCACCTCGCGAATCATCCTGCGCATGCCTAGGAGCGCTCTCAGTGTTTTGGGCAGTCATGAAACATGCAATGACGAATCTAAGAACGAACTTCTAAGAACTGTTTGAAGACGATTTGGACATTGAAGACGATTTACCCTTTCCCTGAAGTGACGAACTGATCTGTAAATACTATGTAGATAATTATGAACAATTAAACTTAAAATTAATTAAACGTGGATTACTCAGCTGTGAACAAGTCATACCTGACCAGCCCCACTTGTATATATGTGTGTGTGCACATGCATACATGACAGAAGACTCATGTAAAGCGAACCATGTGAGATACCCATGCATGAGTAAAAAATTGAAAGAACACATATATCAAAATGCAATACAAAAAAGTAAGACACAGACGTTTGCAGGAGAGTTTTAATTTCTTATAACGATTTAAATAATATGGGAATATATTTCAAGACTATAATGCTATTACATTTAAATAAGAAAAATATTTATAGTTTGAAAATTATGTAGGATTTGAATGATATTTAATATATAGAGCAAAGTTTCCTTGAAAATATTTATTTTCGAGATAACATCTGTATATCTTTTTTCTATGTATATCCATAAGATTTTGGGAAATGTTATATAACTGTTCACGAAGCGATATATCCATGACCTAAGCTATAAACCAAAGTAATGTGTCATATGGACGTATTCCAAATATGTTAGATTGGATTTATAATAGAAGAGTGTGCATAAATCTCCATTTGTAACATTGTTTCAAGCACAACCATGTTTTTCACAAGTTATATTTTAGGAGGTCTGGGATTATCCTGAATCAAAGAAAGGAATCATCAATGACAATAGAGTAAGCTGCATAGTTAAATCTTGTCGGCATAACTGTAAGTCGTCAGAACACAGATCTTAATGATGATCTGGTCTTACGTCCACCTACTCTGATTCTAATTCATTCAGTCAACACACTTAGTTTGTGTTGTGATCTCTCACGAACGAACGTGGCGCAATTTTGAATGCCCTTTTCCTTCTAAGCCAAAACAAGACGGATGAATAACAAATAGCTGCAATCTAAACTGAATCTAGATTGCATTGAAACCCATCAGTAAATAACATTTGAAACGAAACACGTTGCATCCAATCTCAATTTTCAGCAGTCTACCTTCTTAGGGCCACGTGGTATTTTGAAGTTAACAGGATAGACATCATTTGCTTGCATGTAGATAGACACCTTGATGATGCCTATTTTGAGCTGTTGGTCTTAATTTCCTTTGTCCCGCAAGACAATTGCAATAGTTCTGCCACAACGAGATTTACCAACAACAAATGAATTATATATCATACAAATGAAGAAGCTTAATGTCTGAAATAGAGAACTGTAGGAATGGAATTGCGCGATTTCGTATCCTCCCTACATTTCCCACTGACGTAATGCCAAGAGAGCACGATCTAACTGACAAGGCGGTTCAAGGATAACGTGGGAACCTTGGACCAATAGACATAGAGCGAGAGACGACTGAAAATGAGACGATTGCGTGGAAAACGTGACAGAAGACGAAAAGAACGACGTGACATACCTAAAGAAATCAAGGGAGTAATTTGTAATGATGATTTCCTTATTCTTTATTAACATTTAGCCCTCTCTTGTAAATAATTGCTATTAAGCCTTTCAGGACCTTGATCACAAATATGTGATATTCTTAGAGCCCATGGTATCATATGTGAACTTGCATTTTTCTCGTTCTTAAGTCAGTGATTTCATCGGTGTTATCTGAACTTGGGACGTATGGAATTTGGAAAGATTAAAACTGTAAATTTTGACGTATTTTACTACAGTAATGATTTTGTATGAATTTTTAAATGGTTTTAGACATAACAGGAAAACTCGCCAGGTCTTGAATGGGTAAATCAGTTAATAAATGTATACAAACTTAATCTGGCCGTTGTCACTCAACAGAACTAAGAACATGAAACCTATATACAAAGAAAATACCTTTTGATTAAAATGCAAAAACTGTTTACGTTATCTAAACCTGTCACTGAATTAGGGGGAAGTAGTAGGGTTAAGTTGATTTCATAAGATCACCATTTCACCTCTCACTGAAAATTTATACATGGCAGTACATGAATAAGATGAATTACAAATCAAGAGGAAAAATTATTTAATCCAAAAATATATGCACACTCAATCAAACAGTAAGTTTTTGAAAAATATAAATATTTTGAATTAATATACATATATATGTATAATATTTAATAAATAAATTTTTTATATCTAAAAATATCCCAAAAAGAGCCACAACTGCTTAATCTTTTTGTGGGGTATAGTTGAAATACTTCCTTAATTTATACAATGTTTCTTAGAATAAGAATTCTCTATAGCAATATGCAAGAATTCTTTAATCACCATTCTTTTTTTTTCTTTTGTCTGTAAGGGTTTTGCAATGTTTTGTTTCATAGCGAAACTTTACTATGAATATAATGGAATATTTTCAGCTTTCATTGAAAAAATTACCAGGCAGTATCATTTCTATTTATGTAAGACGTAAAGATCCCATGATTGTTTTTAGTATATAAAGCTTTACGTATTCTTAGAGCACCACATTTTCTTCGAAGAAATTTTCTCCCAAATGAACAAATAACATATTTTCGGAACCTCATAAAACTCGGCATAAAATAATATTCTTTATTCAGAATTTTAGTACACAACATTTCAATTTTCAATCAACTTGCACAAGATCACATCTGTTCCCAACACTCTAAGGATACAAATAAAAAAAAAAGTATTCCACTTACCAGAGATTTTCAGGCGCTAGAACAAACCCTGCTTCCTTTTGTTCAAAATAAACTCCAGTCTATCTTATGAGAAAATCCTAATGTGTAAATAAAGAAAATATATTTCTCGTGAGAATAGCTTTCACAAAAAGCAGAGAAATTGATTTTTCTCCTTGTAACGCACATCTTCTAAGAACATCCACATGCGAGGGGCTCTGCAGACATTGGAATTTTTTTTTTCCTCTACGGGATCCTGTTCGGATTATGGGATTTCACTTCCAGTCTACAATGCTGTTCTCTCCTACTTTCCTGGCAATAATAAGTTCCTAAGTTCTTGGCTTATTCTTCCTTCCGTATTGCCCTTTGTAAACGAGATCAAGTAATTTTTCATTCCTTTATCTTTTTGGAAGATTCTGTTTGAAAAATGCATCACGATCCAATTTCGTTTTTCAGGCAGAAAATGAAGATTCTTTAGAGGAAGAAAGAGAGAGAGAGAGAGTAAAGTGTAAAGTAATCCTGTTTTGCAATCTATTTATGTCTGTTTTGCTTTTTGTAGCTTAGAGGAAAGGTGCGGGGAGAAACAAGTTTGTGGTTAAGAATATTGCACATTAAGGATTCACATACACGCTTCGTTGGTTCTCTTTGTTTTAAACTAAATGGGGGTTGTAAAAAGGAGATATAAAGTACTTAAATAACACTCAAGCGCATTTCACAAAATGTTGGAAAATTAGGAAAAGAGTGAAAAAAAAAAAATATATATATATAATAAGGGAGAATATTTCTTCATTAAAAAGTACATCACGGAGTAATTCTGAAAATACATTGAAATTTTGATTTCAGTTGCAAGAACAATTGATTTTGATAATTGAAAAATAAAAAAATAAATCTAAAACATAAAAGAAACTTATTAATTACCAGAAGTCTTGACATTATTCATAAGTTTTGATTAGAATATTTGGTACCTCGTATAGAAATACAAATTCAAGCATTTGTTACTTTTGGTTTTGAAATGTAAATGAAGCACAATTATGGGAAAACAAGAATTGTAAGTAGGCCTCAACAGAAATGGAGTGAAGAAACAATTATACGTAAGACAGGAAAAAATTATAGCCGAGAAGCCATTCCGGTAGAATTACATTACTAGTTTCACCAGCGAGATAAAAAAGCATCAATCAAACCGTCATTTACAATGCAATAGATTTTTATCAGTAATCGGAAAAGCCGAAATCTGCACCAATCATGTGGATTTCGTCTCATAAACAATCTTTCGATTTTTTTACTGAAATGCAGCTAACCCTTTCACGACAAAGAGAAATATTTTCCTCCATTTTAAAATTGGCGATTGTCGTATTTAATTATAGTCTTATTTTCCTTTTTATACATAATGACAAGGTAGAAAGTTCGTCAATCGCAATTAGGCAAATAAGAAGGTTTAGGTGGGGGAGTGTAAAATCCATTGATATAACAATGATAAAACAAACACTTGCTGGATGTATTTTTAATTTTATTACATTTCATAGTAATATATTACTGTCATTTTCCACATGTTTTTTGTTATTCGGCAAGTATCATTTTTTGCAATGTAAAAGTATATTTGAAAAAAGGAAAGCGAATGCCTGATAAAACTACTCATTGATCGAAATTGAATTGACAGATTGATAAAAAAAATACACAATGATATGTATTTTCCCCAGGATTTTTATATTTATTTTTCGCCTGAGCAAATTGGAGTATATATATATATAAACAGTTATGTACTGATATTTATTCTTAACAATTTTATGGTTTTGCTAGGGCTAGAAAGGGAGCAAAGGGCAAATACAAAATATTAAAGTCTTACTTCTGCGTATTTATTTGGTAAATATAATCTAAAAAAATTTATCCATAATTAGGGGGAAACAGTTAATTTTTCTCAAATATAAGTCAATTGGCCGAATAAAAACTTCCAAATTGCAGTAATAAAGGCTTACATACTAGTTTCTTCAACAGTATTTGATACACGGATTATGAAGAATATATAGGTTAGTTATACAGATTTATATATACTTCGTATTAGTACAAGTGATACATTTTAAAGAAATATTGAATGGAATCCATAGGCCAGAACTGTTTTCTTAAAATAAAATATTACGTTACACAGATATTACGAAGTGTATGCTTCTTAATTTGATAACATTCAGAAAGAATATCATATAATATCATTCTAGTAACAATTACAATAATTGTATTTTAGTATAGACAAAAATATTTTTGATATTACGTTAGATCAATTTTAATAAAGGGAAATTTATCTCGAGAGTTAAATTAATATTATCTATTGAAATAATTAAGAAGGTTTGTGCTTCCGAAATATTGCTTTCATACTAATACCTGCTTACAAATTAAATGTAGAATATAAGTATAATTTTCTAAAAAAATTAATATTCGTAAGCATTTTGTAAGTTTCATAAAGGTACCTAATCTGCCCGCGTGGTTTTTACCGTGTATATGTTTTTGTAACTTATATTCAATTGTTTAAAAAATTTTAGATTAAAATTTAAGGAATATTCATTTCTCCTTAATTTATTTTGAGATAATTATGCAGTTTGTATTTGTGTGCCTATTTTTATTTCTGTTATAAATATAATTATATATATATTAGATATTATTACTTAGAAATAGCATTACATATTTACATAAAAATAATGCTTGTGATACTAAATAACAAAATTCTTTCACTTGAATATTTAAAGGAATTTCTAAAAAAATTGAGATCATAAATTTATTTTCTTTGTACCCTATTTTGAAAAATTAAAATATTAAATCATACATCTTTTATTTTCTAAACAACTAGAAAATTTTTCAGAAATATCATCTGATGTTATATTCAAAAGCAAATGTACATTAAATCGTAAATATCTATAGGTAATCAATTCAAAGATTGATATATTTTTGTTGCATTATTACTATTTTCTGTGACGATACAAAAAAAAATTACTCCTAAATAAATTTCATTTTCAAATTTAAAAAATAAAAATCTAAACATTTCGAAAAGTAGCATATATGCATATCTTTACAAGGAAATATTTAGTATTTTTTCCGAAAATAAATGGCTGTGATTGAATTAAGGAGTATAAATAGAACAAATAATGTTGTGAAATGTCTATGTAAAATGGAAATAATACATAAATACAAACCTTTTTGAAACTCGTACTGTGTTATCTATTACGTAATTTTTATTGTGAATATGGGTATATAATTATCTTTCAAGATTTATAATATCACAAGATATCCCTTCCAAGATATTTGATTCAGTTTCATTAATGTTTTTATTCTATCCGTTAAAAGTATATTCCTATATGGTTTCTCAATAGCCATAGAGCAATGGAATTTTTGAATATGAAAAATGAAAAATTCACTTTCGTAACTATTTTAATTAGTTACGTTAGCAATAGTTCTGTGGAGAAAGAATTTAGTTTTTTGGAAACAAACCAAAAACATTATAATCAATTATTTACCTATGCTTTAATTATAGATTAGATAAGAGAAGTGTACATCTTTTGTTTTAGGCATATTTTTTTATAAAACTTTAAGCACTTAAAATTTAGTTTTGAGGAACATTTGAATGTTCAGTTTGTAAACTATTGGAAAATTCATAATTGCACTTTATATCGATAACTTTTAATTTAAACAGTTTTTCGTTTTAACAAAAATAGTTATGGATAAACATAAAATTTATAGTACAGTGGAGCATGAATATTACTGAATCATAAAATTAAAATTGAATTTAATTAGAATCCAATCTGATTTCCTTTATGGAATAATTTGAGAAGAATTTTATAAAATTTAATTGAATTTTTTAAACAATCAAGAAAAAAATCTATGCATAAATTGGGTTTGAGCTTAACTAGCCTTTTCACATATTGTCCTAATGAATGTATATTAAGGAGTTTTAAATATATTTTTAAGAAAGTGTTTCACGAAGTTTATGTTGGATGTTGTCCAAGTTATAAATTATTTATCTTAAAAATTACTAGCTATATATATATAAGTAATTAGAAAGTATTTGAGAAATGAAAATCTATTTCAGTTTATATAATTTTATTTATAGTTAATTTAAGAATTTATCAAAAGCTTTTTAAATTTATGAAAATAATAGTTTTCAAGATTTTTGAAGTTCTTTTTTTTTATTTTATTAACCCTAAGAACTTTCAAAATGAAATTTTAACACGGCACAGAATTTGATTAAAGAATCAAGATGGAGAAATAGGATCCTAAAACTGTGTGAACAAAAAAATCAAATTTTCAGTATCTTTTTTAAATTTTAATTTACGACTTTTCAAAGCACTTGTACTAAATGTCGAAGCTGTAGCTACATCCTTTAGCAAGTTATTTAACTTTTTTGACAATACCTGGAAGCACAAATCAAAACTAAAACATCATACCTCTGAATGTTATACGTATTAACGCAGCGTTTCTCAAACTGTGGGGCGCCCCCCCCCCCTTGGAGGGCGTGACAATTGTACGAGGGGGGACACGAGCATATTGAAAAGTCAAAAACAAAAGATTATTTTTAAAAAATTATTAATTTACTGAAAGTAAACAAACAAAATACATTCCGACGTAAAAAATAAAATACACATTTACACTTATTACACTTATAAATATATCAGTGTTACACAATGTATTTCATATAATTAATTTACCAATGCTTAGTTAAGAACAAGTTTAATAATTACCAGTGACCCATGGGATTGTCATGTATAAAATTATATACAAAAATTAACACTTATCTTGATAATTCGTACGGTTTATAATAAATCCTTTAACAGTCGATTAAAAGTTACGGGGAGAAAAAGAAAAAATAAAAGCAATAAAAAAGAGCCTCTGAAAAGAGTAAATTCAACACAAGCACTGTGAAGTTCCTTTCATTCAATTCCAAAGGTTTCGGAATAATTTTATGGATAACAGTGCACAGAAAAAAAGATCGTACTTCAAAAAGACGTATATATACTTCCGGTAAAATTAGCGCACTTAAGTGAGACGTTTATATACGCCAGTTGCACTTAATAGGTTAAAGTCGTATCGTAGTTTTAGCATCAAAATATAGTATTATTGAACTCAATACATTGTTACTGTATGAGGGGGGCGCGATGAAAATTATGATTGAATATTGGGTCGCGAATACTGAAACTTTAAGAAGCACTGTATTAACGGATAAAATAACTTTTAATATTCCCAGTAAGATAAGCGTCTTGATGTTGTTACCTTTTAATCTTTCTTTACCTAATGGGCTGCATTTTGGTATCCAAACCTTTGGTGACACAACAAATCTCAAGTGTGAGAACCATTTCATTAGTGGCATCCTCTAGTGGCAGCTCCTGCTACAAAATACTTCACGCTAGAATTTTTTTGATTTCAAGCACTCGTCAGATACTAAATATTGCCGAGAATACCAGAGCCAAACTGATACTCAACTGATCTTTTACATGCCGCATAATCTTATGATGTGCGTGTCTGCGATTTTTGCATCCAGGAAATCTATCAATTTCACCCGGGGTCGAATCCACAATGTTGAGCTTACGAATCGGGCACATTATCTCTAAACCACCGAACCGAGCTGATGCTGTTACCAAGTTGCTGTAGTTTAAAACAAGCCCCAACTAAAAATATGTGAAAACACCCTTTAACGAGGTTCATTAGAACAAAATTGTGCCAATCTATCAAAGACTGGCGTCAAATGAATTTCCTGAAAGATGTTTATGATGTGTAACACAAAACACAAATTAGGCTTCACAGCATTATTTGAATCAATATCTCAAAGGAAATGTCAACGACACATTGTCAAATTACTTCTGTGGCTTACGAGGCAATTTGTGACTTCATAACTGGAACAGAAAAAAAAATCATTAGAATATTTATAAATAGAAAAATTGACTTTTTGAAATAAATAAAAAATAAATAAAATGTTTGACAGGATTGTTAAATCATTTATCAAAGAAAAAAGGCACTGACAGATGGCAGTATATGTAATTGTTCGAAAGAAATTTGCATAAGCGAAAGGTCACGGATGTAACACTAATTTTTAAAAAAAATCTGACATATTAGGCAGCTGCATTTTTTTAATAATAGTTTTAAATAAACTTAAAAATAGTGTTAGTATAAATTTAAAATGTAAGGTTTAATATAGTTCAGAAACAAGCAAGTAATGTCTTTGACAAATTTCAATGTCTTATTTCATTTAATTCTTATGTATTTACTTTGAAATAAATGATAATTAAGTATGTTCATTCTATATAATATTTAAAACGCCTGAAATTAATACATTCATAAGATTGAAAACTGTACTGCTCTCTCTTTCAATTCAGTGATTTATTTTATTTACTTTTAAAAAAAATTATCTTTTTTTTTTAAGAAGTAAAACAACATTATACTAAAACGTTTTTTGACTTTCAAAACTTTTTTCTCGGATTTTTATTTTTCATGTTGTTCATGGGTCTTAAGGGTGTGTTTTCTTTTTTTTAATTAATTTAAAGTTTTCAAATTTTCAGTTTATTTTGCGCAATAAGTGTTAGATAATTAGTTGCATAGAATAAGGAATTATATAAACAACTGCCTTTTAAAAATTCCCGAAACAAGATATATTTGTTTTTTACTAATTTTCGTCTAGTCTGAAAGAGAAAAAAATACACCAATATAAATACTGCTAGCAGCCGCAAAAATATGGATTGTAAAAAACACCTGTAAGAGTCTGAAGGAAAAACATGTTTGAAAATACTAAAATTTGCGGAAAAAGTATAAATTCAATGTTATATATTTTGAAAAATTCAAAATTTTAAATAATTGATTATAAAAAATTAATTTTTATTCATTTGAAAAGTACTTTTATGAGTGCATAAACTTAATGCATGTATTTTTTTCCCGTATAAACATCAAAATTTAAAAAAAAGTACTGATAGGCTACACTGAGTCATAATTGTTGAAGTATTACTTTTCTGGAACTAACTTTATTTGTATGTTATGATTACATAAAAAACTGCAAGCATTTAAATTTAAATAAATCACGTTCTTAACATCGATAAATGTCAATTTTAAAATCGACTCACAAGAACAAAATTTGGTAAGTGAATTGTGATACATTTTTCTAAAGTTGTATAAAACTTCATAAATAGTCTAATATTAATTAATAAGGTTTGTTATATTATGGTGTATTAGTAGATTTATGTAAATTTTAACAAGTGCAAATTATTTTAACAAAAATAGCACACTTTTTCAACCTTCAGAGACTTTGTAAATATTCCAGACATGTAAAAGTCATATATCAACCATTTAGCAAGACTGAAACGCATATATAATTATATACAAAGTTATTGCTATAACTCTTTTCCTATAATACATGATTTTTTTGTAATTATACTAATTTTTCATAATTTATTCCAAAATTTACTCTTTTTTTCATATTTTATACAAATTTTTAAAAGTGGCTATTTATGTAGTTTTCTATCAAGAAATTTTAAAATATTAAAAAACAAATAACTGTAGTGTATACTATTGCTTTTTAAAAAATTTGTAAGTGTATGTATTTTAAAAATTTTTTGTGAAGTTGTTAAAAATTTTCGCTTGAAAAAAATATAATATCTCCAAACAATTTTGCTTTAATATAAAAAAGAAAAATTAAGTTTTACTTACTATCGAAATTTCCGTGACTGTAATTATATATATATATATATATATTAAGCAGTAATGAATTCGAATACCAGTTTCTCTGAGTGTCTACCTACAATCATGTACAATAATATGTTTAAGAAAATATTAACTTACAGTACTTTTTATGAAATAAACTTGTTGAAAAAATTATCTCCAATTATTAATATATCCAAATTAGAAAACTTAACTTAGTTGCACGACAACCCATGAGGGCAAAAGCCTCTTGTGCCCAACTCGGTACACGTGACCTTGGGCTCTGAGATGCATGAGCAGATGTTCCGGTCAAGTGGTCAGTCTAACGCGAAACCTCCAGGGTTAAGTTCCCAAGCAAGCTTGGTACTTAGTATTTCGACCCACTGAAGGGATGAAATTCTGACTTAACCTTTCCCAGTTCGGCGTTTGTACCTCGCACCTGTGGTGTGGAAGCGCGATGCACTAACCACTCAGCCATTGGGTTTCATTAAATTAGTATATATTAGTTTATTGTTCAATTTTAGTAAATTATTTTTTAAAAAATATGGTAAATTTCCCAACGCTATGAAGTACGATCTTGTTTTACTTTCTATAATACTACTATTACAATAAGCATTTATCTATTTATCTTTAAGCACTTTTTCGTGATCAACATGGCATTCAGAAGAAGTTTTGTTGTTATTTATTTATTATGTTTGTATCAATTGAAAAATAGATATGAGTACCGATGAAAACCTACTACCCATGTATTGGAAAAAAATACTTACCGTAAAATCTGGCATATAACGCGCACTTTGAACACAAAAAGTAAGACCGAAACTTAAGGGTACGCGTTATACGCCGGGGATAAAAATGAAACCTTTAAAAAATTAGCAAAAGATATGAACATAAATAAAAACTTTTCTTCTGCATGTTTTGAAACACTGTTTATGTAAAAGAAACGACTTACCTTACGAACTAAAATAGTTGTAGTTCTAGAAGCATATTATTTTTTCAAAAGTTTGGGATAATACCTCGAATAAATGATTTCAAAACATAAAAACAATGTATACTAATATTTCAGATTTCTTCGTTAAAAAGGGGGTGAATGTTATACAGTGAATGTACCTAAAAATTATAAAAAAAAAACAGCTTGAAAGTATAGGTGCGTGTTATACGCCGGATTTTACGGTATGCAATAATTAACAGAGTAAAACGCAATATTTGAGGCTAATTTGGCACCAGTGTAACGTATAGGGAATTTGGAGTACTACAATTATCGATGTAATAATTCACACACACAATCTCTCTCATTATATAGATTTTCCCCTCCATTAAATGAAAAGTTCAACTAGATCACTTTACAGTTCTCATTTTTGAAATTGTACTTTGATTTCTTATGTATGGACTTTAAACGCACAACTTTTAAATAAAATATTGTTTCACTTTTCTTGATGTATGAGTTTTGCATATGTGCAATTAAGTAAGCTATTTCAACATACTTTAAGGTACTGTAAACTAAATTCATAGCAACCGGATAGGTATTTGGAAGTGATAAAGTTATAAATAACATTTTATTCGAGGTAAAAATACGATTTAAAGCTCTTTAAACGAAATCCTTATTTTTCCTAAAAGAATGTTTGACGCTGTCGAGTCGAATTTCTTGTTTAAATAAAAAAAGTATTTAAAAATTCTTAAAGAAAAATGTCCACATACATAAAGCAAATAAAAGCAGAAATATTTTCCAATATTTATCTGCTGTTTCATATTTCTAGAACCAGGAAGAGCCTGGATTTGTTCAGCAAAAATACAGTTTAGAGGAATTCTTCTATTTTACATTTCCTCACCCACGCAAAAGTATTAAACAGAATTCTAAATAATTGTAAAGGAGTATCTATGATATTTGCTCGTATAAATCGCATTGTGATGACGCATAAATTGCTCTAGGCAACTGGATCGATTGCTCCAGAAACAATAATATCTCGTTAGCAAGTTGAAGGCGCGTCTGCAAACATATCATCTCCAATATCAATGGAATTATTCAAACTTCAAAAACTACCCTACAAACTGCAAAATTATACGAGTGTTGTCTTTTTCGAGTCATATCGACAGGTGAAAAAGCAGAAGAGGAGGTGAAAATCGACAACAAAGGGAAAAAAGAACAAAACAAAAAGAAATCGCTTAAAGCTGCAAGTCCGCTACTGAAAAGATGAATTCAACACGGGCACATTTTTCATGAGCATTTTTCTGTCCGTATATATATCGATTTTTATTATCATTGTTTTCTTTCATACATTTTTTTGCATCGTTATTATTATTATTGCGTTTTTATCTCGGCAAAGCGATGATACTTTTGTTTCTTTGCGGTCGGTCTTTAATATTAAAAGGTTTCCTTTCTCAACGTTTTCGTTTTCGATTCTTTTCACAAAGAATATGAATGTCACTCGCTTGACGTTCGTTCTTCCATTTTTATTTATTTTTTCGCTGCTTTTTTCCCCCTTTGGTGTTCCTCTTTGCGCCAAGTATGGATACGAAACTGAATAATTCATCGCAAAAAAACAGATAAATAAAAGGCGTCTCTCTCGCTTTTCCGGCAACATGGTAAAAAACGTAATGTGGTTTTAGCGATGAGCAATTCACGTCTGGGCTGTAAGTCTTAGATGTGAATTGCAATGATCGCTTGGTTCGATTTTTTATTCCAGGGAGAGGGTTCTATTTTTAAGTGTCGAAGAAGCATCCCAAAAAGGGTTCACTTTCTACTGAAGCAGAATTGCTGAAGAAGATTTCTGAATAACTTGATAGGTTCGCCTATGGTACACAGTATAATACACATTATTGGAATTGTGTGTAGCTATCTTTATCTGATGAATTTTAAGGCATTTAACTGAGATTTACTAAATAATTATTTCGACATTTTTAGAATAAATTTGTTTTAGTTTCGTTTTTAGTATCTTAAAAACCAGTTATGAGTCCAAGATTAAAGTACAGCTTTTGAAATTATTTAAGAAAAAATAATATGTTGTTCTAATTATTGGGTAAAATAAGAATTTTTGTGAAATATGGTGCAACTAGCCATTATCCGTCCTCTTCTATGAGTATTTGACGATTATGGATGACTAAATATGTTTTTTTGTAATATTATCTAAGCTCTAATAGGACAGGACTTGAATGTCTTAAGGTATCCGACTACGTTCGGAACCGTGATTTTGCAAAAGCGTATAAATGCATAATATTTGTGCTATTTAGTGTCACTTAGATTAGAAAATGTATATTAAATTGCTTTAAGAATAGTATTACAATAAAAAATTATTTAAGTATAATGACAAAAAATGAACATAGAATGACCTATTTTTAAAATATTCTCCTTTTGTTGAAAATGCTTCTATTATAACAATATTTTGCCTGTTTATAGCTCAGACCTATCTACAGAAGCTCAACTAGAATTTTTGAAATATATAACTTAGAAGTGTGTTTATCCATGCGTTATGACAACAAAAGGAATAAATTTTAAGAAAAAACGCTGATCATTATTTCAATGGGTTGTAACTCTGAAAATGTGAACTTTTCAAAATTCATAGTTGAGCCTCTGTACAGAGATCTGAGCTATATACAGGCAAAATATTATTATAATAGAAGCATTTTTCACAAAAGGAGAACATTTTGAAAAAAAAAAAGGTTATTCTAAGTTAACTTTTTGCCGAAATATTATATTTAAATAGTTTTTTTTTTCAAAATGTCCTTGAAACAATTTTATACATGTATTTTGATCTAAGTGACACTAAATATCATGAAAATTATCCATTTATGTGCTTTTTTTAAAATCATGGTTCCGAACGTATTCGGATACTTTAAACTGATGTAAATTTATCGTTACTCTCCCCCTTTCGAGTCGATTTCAGCAAAACTCTTTTTTAATCAATTTCAACAAAAGAAACTTGTCTATCAGATTTAATGTCTGTAGATGCAATAGTTCAAAAGAGGGAATTTTTATCCATAACATCCCTGTAAACCCACTTGGGAGTCGATTTATCCAGAAACTGTTCTTAGTGGATCTCCACTCAACAAAATCAACGTGTTTTTACAATTTTATGTGTGTGGGTCAAATAGTTCCACAGATCTTGTGATGCATGCGTGAGATGCTTTTCTCTTATATATACATAGATAGATAGATTGTTTCTCAATACATTAAAAGAAAATGTGTTTCAAATTCACTGCCACTTTACAAAATTGTCAATGTATTGTTTGCATGATTGTGCCTAAGTGCTTTAAACAAAAACATAATTTGAATTACCTGGAAAAATTTACAAATTCTACGATTTGACTGAACCGTTTGCATTTAAAAACAAAATTTCTTCATATACCATACACTAATGAAACTATTTCCATAACAGGGATCACAGCAGTAAAATATTTAATTTGAATTAAAATGGTTTGCATGTAATGAAAAATATTTTTGCTTGGATGTTTAAGAAAATAATTTAAACGTATGGAAACAATTTTCGGAAAAAGTAACATATTTACAAAGATGGAATTCGTGATCCATTTATGAAGATACAACAAATTTGTATTTGTATTCGCGAAAAATAAATTCCTTTTCAGAGCCATTTTTAAGTCATGCAATCAGCCAAAACAAAACTGAAAAAATAATTACTACAAGCAGTTTTGTTTCTGTAAATAAGTTTTTATTTTTTATTTTTTAAGGAATATTTATTTTGACACAAAGAAATTTTATGAAAAATCAGAAACGTATCTTACAAATACTTAAAATACTTTAACAAATATTATTAAAATTTACTTTTTATACACTTACTTAAAATATACATGGTTTACTTCAAAAAAAAATTCCCAGAAACCTTATATTTAGTAAAACCAAAGGACTTTTCATATTAAATTACATAAGAATATGAAGAAAATATGGAACAAATTACAAAGAAAAGATAATTTACATTATTGTACTATACACTAAGGAGTGAGTGAATATTAACGACGTACTGTTCAGCTACACGAGGGCGTTTGGCCGCGGAGCTCGTAAATTTAAACCATGTTCAAGTGACGAGGACGACACCTGATCCGGCACCCCCTCTCCTAACTACCACACTAACTGGAGGACGTTTGAGCTCTCGACAAATTTCACGTGCATCGCGCCCCTACATGGCGGGTCTTTAGTCGTACTGGGCTCCAGCTCGCGGGACAAGCCAGCCACGATCCGATGCCTTGCCCACTAGGCTACCAAGGTCGTTTTACACTAAGGAAAATTTTAACAAATATCGATTAAAACTGAAATGTTAAGAATTATATTTTACTATTGAAAATTTAGATATTGCAAAAAACTTTAATTATGTAGATTTCTTTTTTCCGTTTACAAACAATTATACATGCCAAAGTAATGAAGGTTATGTGTTTGAAATTTAATTATTCTGTATTTTGTAATATCTTATACATTTTTTAAAAGCATTACAACTGGTTCTATATTTCAAATTGTTGATCATGAAAGTAGAAGACTTACAAAATACATTACATACAATTGCTAAGCATAAAAATGTTACAAAAATTGTACGAGTTTAATTGATTAAGAATAAATACATATTTTCATAAACATTTAATTAAAACACCTGAAAAAAATGTATTAATTTTAAATGTTTCTACATGTTGCTGTTGTTTTCAATGCCACCTGAACGACAGTGACAGATCAAGGCCCAAGGAATTAATCATCACAAGAGGTTAGATAAACGCCTGTCGTTATCCGTAGTTTTGAGCAACATACAGGTGACATTGCGATTTGGCTCGGTTCCATCCAAATTTTGATAGAGAACACCCTGCAGGACGGTCAGAGACCTCTCACATCTTTTCCTCTTCCATCAACCTCCCGAAAGGACTTTCTACTCTATGACCATTTAGAGTAACCCCATGCCCATAGACACTATACATTTACAACTTACATACCCTTTCTGGGATTCGAATCCGGGCCCAACGGCACAGCAGTCTGTGGATGAGAGAGTGAATATTAACGTCTCACTATTCAGCTACTAGAGGGAATTTAACCACTATACTGGATGGGCGATGATGCAAATATTCTGTAAGAAAAATAAAGGGTATCTTGTTACTACAAATAAAATGTATTTTCAAGCTTCCCGCTTTACCAATGATGATGATGTCGTGTCCATGACGGAACCAAATCAGACTGTACCATGAGCCCAGATAACTGTTCTGGCAATCCGTTTAATGTTATCTAAGTAGAATTTTTTTTGACGAAAATTGGACCACTATTTCTTGTAGAGCAGCAAGAATACGCTGTACTAATAAAAATAGAAAATAATGCCTATTATTACAACATAAAATTAAGTATACTAATGACATGTTTGTTAACTTTTGATTTGATGAATTTCAGTATATTAAATTTAAGGAATATTATATTTACATTATACACTAAAGGCAGATAGCAACTACCATATTCCACTTTAACGCAGATTTCGTTAATAGAAAAATCAAATAATAAAGATATATTTAAATAGCATTAACAGTTTGTAGTATAGAAAATAAGTATTTATATTTCTGTTAAGGATACGCGGTACGATTTAAACAAAAATCTTTGATTTTATGGTTTTTACAATTTTTTCCTTGTAACCTATGTATATGCAATACGTAAGACAGAATATTTGCTTAAAATATCACAAAAAGCAATCCATTTAATTGTTTTAAAAAAATTTTAAAAATTTATGAGGTAATTTTAAAACGCTACTCCTCGTACAATAATTGACGTACACCCAAGAAATTTGATTTGCATATTTGTCAAACCATGTACAACAAAAGTTGGTATGGGTTTGGAGATAACATGATTCAAATTCCTAAAAAAAAATTTTTATGAATCCCTAAAAAACGTATAAATTCTAAGTTCAAATATTTAAAAAAAATAAGTATTGCTTTGATTCAAAAATGCATACCAACTTTTGTTATACATATTAATAGCAATCTATAAAAAAAAATTTTAAGCATTTCATGCAATAGAAAAAAAGCCTTAGCATTTTAAATGAAAGAAAACAAACGATTTTTTTGTTCCGAGATAAATCAATTTAAAGTTTTTATTTACTGTAAAAAGATATATATAAGTGCAATAAAATTACTAAAAAATTACTGTATGTACTACATGCACATGACAAAAGTTTTATAAAGGTATTATATGAAAATTATAATTTTATATGTTTAAAATTTAAAATTTTCAGTACCTTACATTTTAAAAAAATTGCGATAAATAACATACGAACCCATTTTACGATGATTTTAAAATAATTCTATTTTACATCTTCATATATTTTTTTTTTACGTTTATGCTTAAAAAAACCCAGGACTAACTGTAATCCCTTCTTTTTTCTTTGAGTATTTTTCTTTTCGCAGATTGGCTAGTTTTACTTTTCGAAGTGCTATGCGAAAAGCAAGATTATTTTGGCGATTTCTTTCTTTTTTACGTCTGTAATCACGTGTGGCAGCAATTTTTACTGCTTCTTCCCCACGATCCAAATTAGCAGCCTTTTGTATTTCTTTTAAGGCTTTCAAAGTACCAAAGTTATACACTGATACTGCCTCAGAAACAGCTATATTTACACGGCGTGATTTTGCTAAAGTTTCTTTAGAGCACTTACTCCAAATCACGCTATGTAGACTCTCGTTGCTGTTCTGAGTCAGACATCTGGCACATCCTTTCAAAAGACTATCAGAAGCTAACCTTTGACATATTGGAACAATTTTTGTCAAGTAATCTGGATTTATTGGTGTTCCAATATTAAATTTATGTGGTGCAGGTTTTCACCTTTAGCTAAGGCTCTTCGATAAAAACACCACGAATATTTGCCAGGAGAGCATTTCATGTGCATTGGAATTTTGTCTGTCGAGATACTGTGATAAAGTGTGGCATATATAGATTTTTTCATGGCCTGAAAATCTCCTTTATTTTCCAGAATAGCTCTCTGATAGTACTGCGTTAGATTTTTTTATTGTTGTTTTGTTTAGGCTGCCATAAGATTTTCCTCTTAAAGTGATACCTTCAGCTCTCCAATATTTCACAAGATTACGTAAGCTGGTACCTAACCTTTTACTTACGTGATTAATACACTCTTCTTTCAAAATTTCAACATCTGGTCCATATATTGTTAGGCTATTTAAGAATTTATGAGTTTTAGCATTACCATCAGATAACAATGTTGTGTAACGAAAACCACATGCTTCTGATAGAGACCAAATTTTAGCTCATTTCCATTGCTCCTGATGTCCCAATGTGGTTAATCTGGCAGGAATTTTTGTGGCCAGAATACCAAACATCGTATTCAGCTGTAGTTTCGCCTAATTCATTTTTCGCACTTATACATATAGGACAGTACTTTCTCATAATTTCATAGTCAATAACGTATTCTGTTAAAGTGTCGATTACACAGCCAACACCGATTTGGGATGTGTGTCCTCGGGTCAACCATGTCCCATCAAATGAAACAGCAATATCAGTAACAATATTTGACCCATTTTGATCCAATTTGCTGTATGCATTTTGAACGCTGTTATGTACATAGTTCACCACAGTTTGGGAAGCAAGAGAGTACACTGAGTTAATGTAGCATTTAATTTCATTACAGGTTTTACTCGACAACAAAGGCATATTTAGAAAAATGCAAAATTTTTCAACCGATGCATGGCCCCCACTGATTGCTAGAAATACTCGAACAGCACGAACATTCACATCGAAAGGTGTAGATGTGTTTGATTTTTTTTTTCAAGTCTTGAAGATGTACAGCATTCCATTTTTTACTCAGAACATGTTTTGCATACCAATTTTAATTGATGAGAAAATCCATATTTATGTCCAAATTCAAGTTTTAAAATTGACTGGTTGCAGCTACCACAAAAAGTATACTTGAAAATATCACACAAGGCATTTTTGTCAACAATTATATAACTTGATCCATTATAGGTATCAGCAAAATTTTCTTGTTCTAGTACACTTTTTCTTGCATAGAAACTCTTTCATTTTTAAAAATGCTATTACTACTTGAATGTTGAGCAACATTTGAATTGTGCTCTGAAATTTCCATATTGTTTTTAGTTTTTGTTTCAGTGCAACATCGTTTTTGAATACTTAATTTACTTGATTTGTTTTTCCTCTTTGTACGAGGCATGTTTAACTATTAAAATGCTGCATGAGAATACGTTTATATATATAAAAAAACTGTTAAACTGATAACGATAAAATAATTAGTCTTGAAAAAGACTTTTTTTGATAAATTGAAACTAAATATTTCAAAAATATGAAATAAAAATTAGCAGAATAAAGAACGCAGTATAGCTCAGCAAATGTAAACAAACATTACGAATGGATTACAATCTCTTCACTTCATTTCAAAATTGCTTAACTGTGTTAGAATTAATTAAATTGGCTAGAAAATGAAAAGTGCAGAATGATGTCAGAATGTGAATTCTGGTGAGCATATTAGTTATCATAACTTTGGATTTTTTTAATTTAGAGCTCTAAAATATTATGAGGTAATAGAGAAATGTATAAGAAATAATTTAGGCAAAAAATTTTTTTTTTGATTTTTTGACCGATTTTCGTCAATTGAATCGTAGCGTGTCCCCTTAAAATAAACTGTAATTTCCTTTCTATCTCAATTCAAACATATAAAAAAAAATTTCATTTATTATTTTCTCTATAATATTAGCATTTTTCCCAAATATATCAATCAGATATTTAATAGACCTAAAAATATTTAAATTGCATTTTATTGTTTATTTTAACACAAGAAACATAATTCTATACCGAATTAGCAAATACGTACAGTTGTTATCATTTATTCACTATTTGTACATATTTTTAACTATTAAGATACGTTTTGAAAATTTGAAAATTTTCACGAATTCTCAAGTATTATTTTTTTAATTAGCTCATGGGAAACTTTTTTTTTTTCAAAAGTGCAATTTTGAAAGTGAAAAAAAGAAGTTTAGTATGGTTTAATCTATGTTATATATAATGAATTACTGTTACATTCACTAGCTGTGTAGTTTATTTTTATACATTTCTCTAAAATCTGATCCTAAAACAAACCAAAATTCTGAGCCTGATGATGCTTCTTTCGCAGATATATTTTCGATAAAAAGGGAAAAAAGGAAATGAAATCTTCGTGTTTATTGTCGTATCAAAATATTGTACAGTTATATAAGTTAAACTACAACATGAATTAAATTTATTAATATTTTAATACACTCAACATTCATTTTTGTTCTATCTATCATATCGTTATTTTAATAATACTGTCAAAATTAAACTAACAAATAATTTACAGGCATTTTGATAATTAAAATGCAACTTTAACTTGCAATGTATCAGAAAATTATTGACTATAGTCTAGATCGGCAATATTGTTTCTGCCATCTAAAAGTAATTTCTTGCCAAAAGCCCAGAATCAATTCCAACTCGGAGACAGATTCTAACGCAATACCTTTCAATGACACAAACCAAATCTGGCTTAAAATTACTCACAGACTAAACTTCCCGAGCCTCGAAATACAGCATTCTTCATCGGATATTCCGAAGATAAATCTCATCATCAGGTCTTCGACAACCGGATACAATAACACACTGCTGTCAAATCCGGACCTGCATATCCGGCAGCTCAACTGTTGCCTGCAGCTATGAAGGCTGCAGATTTTCCACTGAAAAACTGTTTTTTCCACCTTTCAATTTTAAGGTAAAACGGAAAATGAAATTTCTCCGAAATCAAAATTCCAATTACAGAGCTGCGAAGGCAACTGCAGAAAAATGCCTCATTTTCAGAACAAATATGACAGACGATATTCGACAAAGGATATTTCGACTTTCTTGTTCGATGGAAAGGTGGTGGCATCAAACGAAGTTAGCAGTATCGGCGGAACTGTTCATTCTATTTTGATTTCGATTTGTAGGGGAGATTTTGATTCGTTTCGTCAGGAACGAGATACTGGGAGGCTTAGAATTCAATTTGAAGAAAAAAAAATCTTTTGATTTGGTATTACATTTTTGTCTACATATAAAAAAAAAGAAAACAAAATCCCAGTTGAATATTTTTGAATCAGTGCTATATTCCTAAAAAAAAAATCTTTCAATCAAATTGTTTACTAATGCTAACTTAGTTGAGATAAATTTAAAACCAAATTAAGGACTAAAAATAAATTAACATATTTCTTTGAATCTAAACTGCCGTTTATTCTAAGCGTCACTCAAAATTCTCAACATGATTTTGGGAAAAATCTTTTAAAAATAGTGCACGATGATTTATCTGTATAATATAGTTACAATTTTAAAAAAAAATCGTAAGAATTAATAATAATTGAAT
This sequence comes from Trichonephila inaurata madagascariensis, assembly GCA_019973955.1. NCBI lineage: Eukaryota > Metazoa > Arthropoda > Arachnida > Araneae > Nephilidae > Trichonephila > Trichonephila inaurata. The sequence continues at coordinate 57,941 of BMAV01012621.1, forward strand.
ATTTTAATAATTCATTTTTTTTTTTTTGCCAGTATTTAAAACTTTTAAGAGTTTTTTCATTTGAAAGGAGTGAAAACTCAATATCCCTATTCTACAACCCTTCGATTATAAACCACACCCAATGTTCAGTAGCATTAATACTGTAAAAGGAGTTCTCAAATTAGATTCAAATAAATGAGGTATTATCAATATTTATACTATTTTACGCTGTGAGAACATTTTTATAATTAATAGTGTTCTAACATTAAGATTTCTTGGGCTGTGAGTGTAAAATAAGTCGTTTAAGCTCGTCAAATAACTTTATATACTATGATTTATTAACAAATTCCATTTACGTAAAACTATTATTTAAAGCTACAGAGTACCCTTCAATTTTCGAAAATTCCGATTTTATTTTTTGCATCATCTTGAGACTCAAATTATTTTTAAGATATTTGAAGTTCTCTGAGCTTAGGTATTAGTTTAGGTTTCATTTTAAAACATTTTCCACTCTTAACTGAATTAATTAAAAATATTCTTGACAACAATTAACTCTTTCAGTGTGAAACGGTTATTAATTTCAGTTTTCATTACTAAAATAATTTCTGATTGATTATGATTCGGTTTCTTTTAGTTCTTATAGTTATTTAATTAAGACTGATTTCAATACCAATTTAAAAATAGTTCGTATGTTATCATTGTTTTTGCCTGTTTAGAGAAGGTCATAGACAAAACGTTCTCAGGTTGCTATGAAGAACAATACTTCAAAGAGATGGAATATTACTGAAAAAGGAGTATCTAAACATCAGCCCTCAGTTGATACCGCAAAACCACTTCTGAATACAAGTATTCTGAATTCAACTATTGAAGATAAAACTGAATATTTCTATGATGTATCAAACTACATTATAGTAAACATCTTGTAGTATTTTATTTTAGTATTTGGAAGTTAAGCCTTAAAAACGCCAACTTGCTAAACTGCTTCAATTTAAAACTGAAAAGAATTAAATTTTATGTACAAATCTGGTAATTTTTAGATTGTTAGTATCCTTATTATTGTGTACATACAAGTTTTGTGCTTTAAAAATTTTCTGAAAATATTGCGTAAAAATTAGGCTGAATAACTTGTCGTCGTAACAAATGCTATCAATATTATGCGAAAATATATTTTGAAATAAAAAAATGAGTCATATTTAATTAACGTAGTATTTTAAAGTAGAACTCTCTTAAGTTGCAAAATAACATTAAAAATTAGAGCTTAGCAGGCATTATTAGATTTTCCTTTGTGACTTTGAAACTTTGAGTGTGCTTTTCTTAGACTTTTAGTTTTAAAGATTTAAGAGTTTTTTAATTCCTAAGGCTTTCTTTCTGTTCAAGAGAGAGTTATGAAATGTTTTGTTTATATTCCCAAATGTATGTTTTATAAAAGTAAGATTGGATTTAGGCCTAAGATCTCTAATTATTATTTTTTTAAATTCTTAACTTTATATTTGAAAAGTTTAGCTAGAAAAATAATTATTTAAAATCAATAAGGGAACAGATTTTCAAATCTTTACTTTTGTTTGCGAAAATATAAGAAACCTAAATCACTTAAAATGATTAAAAAAGTCTTAAAAACTGATAGTTTTATAACAATTTGAAAAAATTTCAAAAATTCTTATTTTTTTAAAATTTTTAACTAATTACTGATAAAATTGAATTTTTCAGAGCTAAATTAATAATATAATCTGAATATAAAACGTAAATTAATTTTACTGTTGCTGTCACCAAAATTTTTTTGTAAGAAAGGTACTGTGTAGCCTTAAGCTAATCATACTGAAAGTAATAATAAGGCATTAACTTTTGCACATTAATACATACATTCCATCAATTTTTTTAAAAATAAAAATATCTCCGGAAATTTCTGGTTTACATTAAGCTTGCAATTTTGCTTTTCAATTCCTACTATTAGCTCACACTCTCTATATATTTACTGATTTATCTTGGGGGAATTTTCAATCGTTAACAAAATACATTTTAATGCGCTCAATTGAGCTGAAATTTTATATACATGATTATTTTGGATGGCAATACAATAATTTGATTATAATTAATAAAAATTAATTGACTAAATCTAATTATTTAAAGAATTATAAATACAGCCACATTAGCGACTTAGCGACCATTTTTGCGACTTGTGTCAAAAGTTGAAAATGATATTTTTTACGTTTTAAGGCATTTAGTTGAACTGAAATTTTATGTACATGATTGTTTTGGATGACAATACGATACATTAATGATAATTAATAAAAATTAATTTGTCATATGTATATACATATTTATATTAGTTGTAACTATTTAACAAAATTAGTTAAAATAAAATTTTTCCTTGTTGATCTAAGTAGGAATTGACTTAATTTTTTTTTAATATATTACTTGTTTTAAACTTATTTGATTAAGATGGTGAAGTTATTTGTGATCCTAATATATTCCAAAAATAAACTCTCATATCTCGCTAATATCCGGAAGTTTCAAACTGCAAATTAAGGATAATGTCTTAGTTCTTAATGAAAATTCTTAACTTCTCAGAATTACAAAGTTGTCTCATAGAGGTGGGAGTAATTATTTCGTTAGCTTAAGAGAGTACCTCGTAAGTTTTAATATCCAAAATTGAATCCTCTGCAAACTTGGAAAATTTTTCAGAATGTCAATGACGTAGAAATATACTCCTCTCTAGTTAATTTTGCATTTTTGCCCTACCTAATTAAATATACCACTAAAGTTTTAAATTTTAAAAATGAATGTGAGGAGCTAATAGAGCTTTAATAATATTCTAATCTTAATTTTATTAAATTTCAGTCGATCATATTTAGAATCTTAATTTTAATTACCTTTTAGTTATGTCACTCATCTTATCTCAAATGAAGTAGATAATTTAACGTCAGAATATTTTCCAGAAGTGTTAATTGGATGAACTCAGTGACATTAATTGTGTTATTTTACATTTTAACGTTAATTTTAATAAATTTAGATGAAAATTGTATTAAATTAAAAATAATTTTAGAATCAGTTATTAACGTGTAATTAAAATTATATATGTTCCCCTTTTAGATATAGTAGTTATTTAATATAAGGCATCTTATATAGTTTGTAAATGATTAAAAAAATAAATATTTTTCATAAAAATGAATCTAAAAAAAATGTCACTTGAATTCTAAGCACTTAATAAAATACATTTTTAAAATAAAGAATTTTATTATTTTTTAAAAAAATGCAATGGTGATGTATAATACCAGTACAAAGAATTATAAAATTACTCATGGTTATACGGCCACATACTTGATTACATTTTAAATTACCTTTTAAATGCATTTATGTTTAAAATAAAAGTTATTAACATTGTTTTGAAATAGATTTCAAATTAATAAATTACTGCAACTAAAAATTTCTACTTTACATTTATAACTGCCTCATCTCACCTCAAAAAATTCCAAGATATAATTGTTAGAAAAGATATTTTTCAGAGTTAAAATTATAAACTTTTTGTTTAATTCAAACAATAATTATGTTCAAACAATGATTGTGTTCAAACAAGAATGTCGCGCTAAATAGTAGAATTTCTATTTCTTTTTTTTTTCCAGAACTTCAAAAAGTGTTGTAAGAAAGCTTGACTAAACCTAAACCAGTTGGCTAACCAATATTTCTAATCATTTTTCAAATAATCTGTTTAAATGCACAATTATATGATACTAGCTCTTTAAAAAAACTAATTAAATGTCTCCTGTCGCCAGTCATTACGAATTAATATATATATTATGTTAATTTCAATGAACTTCTACTTTCATCTTCAAATTAAAACTAATCGAATAAACTTATGCAGTAAATGATGTTGAAGTATTGAAGATTTCTATAAAATACATGTTTTGCTAAATATTTTAAACCACACTTTTGGCTATCTTTATTAATTATTTGTGGGATTACCGATCTAGCAATAAATATTAAAAATTCCGAAAATGTGTCTAGTTATTGATAATTGTATTATTATTTTTTTCTTTTTTAGATACAGTTTACAGCATCGATACTCAACGTGAGACCCACAGGGTCTTTTTAAGTTGGCCCGGTCAGGAACCCATTGAGAAATTAATTTATTTATGAAAATTTGAGAAAAAATTATTTGTTTAAAAATCAAATATATCAATTTTGCTTTTTGCTGTCCGTGTCGTATGGGGCCGAATTGATATATTTTTTTCCTGTTTAGTAATAATAGACAACAGTGGAGTAGCAACCCTTTTATGAGTGGAACTAATTTTTAACCATCTTTCATATCTTACAAGCGAAAAATATTCGAAAGAAATAGATTGTTTCAAGCCGATTAGGAGATTTTGACTATTTTGTAGTGAAAAACAAGCATGGTTCACTAATTGCTTGATTTGCCACGAAAGTGTATTTAAAAAATACCAGTAAACAGGAATCATTCAATGATATTTTTCCTCAAAGATATCTTACAAGAGATGATAAAGATGATAAAAATAAGCTTTCTTGAATACTCTTTACAACAGCAAAAAAGTGTTTTGTCAATGCTAATATCACAACGATAATAAAGGTACTATGCGATAACTGTGACATTTGTTGTATCATCGGTAATCATACGAAACATGTTTACTGATGCAGAAAGCTTTCAATTTAAAAAATTTAGTGACAAAAAAAAAATAATAATAATTAAAAAAAAAAGCAAAATAGGAGTTTTAATATTTTGATCTATTTCCTCATTTTAAATTTTCTATCTTATCTTGGTCTTAAAGCATTTCTCATCTCCGCCCCCTCCTCTATTAATACTCAAGGTGCGGCCCACGTGAAATAGCTAACATATGTATGCGGCCCGGCAGAAAAAAAGGTTGAGCACCCCTGGCTTACAGCATTCAAATAAATACAGTGGCCAGGATTTGAGAAATAAAGAAGAAATTCCATAAAATTAATTTTGCTTTCACGAACTCTTATTGTCTGTCTGAAGAAAGCCTGAAATTAATTATAACAAAAATTGTAACAAATTAATTATAACAAAAGATATAATTAATTACAACAAAAGTATTAATTATTAAGGATTAATTACAACAAAAGGATTAATTGTGATGATTAGTTATTAAGGATTAATTACAACAAAAGATATAAAATAATTCTCTATTATGTAATTTTTTCTTTAAAAAATTTCCCTTTCTTTTTACATGCACTCATTATTACGCTACTAGATATTATTTTCAAAATATGTTCATTTTGTCTCTAGTATAAATTCTTTTTCCCTTTTATCTCCGACAAAATAAAGCACTGAAGTCGGAAATTGTAACTCAATACAAATTTTAAGTAATATCTATAATTTAATGATTTTACTGATTCAAACTCCGCACATGTGCATGGATGCAAATCTTATTTTACATTTAAGTGATTTATTTATTTGATATAACCGAATATTTTGTTTGGATTTTGTGGTACGATATTCTGTTTGAAAATCTTATACGGAAAAATCAATATAGCTATATTTGATTCACAATCAGTCGTAAGTCTAACAATTAAGAAATCCATTGGTGTATTTTATCAAAAAAAAAAAAAAAGACACACACATTTACACAAGTACAAACCAACTTCTATTATGTTTTAATTACTGTATTTATTATTTATACGCTCTCTTTAAAGGATAAGGGATGTAAAAATACTGTAAATTTCTAGATAAAGATTCAAGACTTAAAATAAGAGATTAAAACAAGATACATATTAGGGATGGCGATCCTGTGGCACGCGACACAATATTTTGGACACGCCACCAATCAAAACGGTTTGCATTTTAACTCAAAATAACGAACTTCATTATGAAGTATTTTGAGAAACGTGAGTGAGATGGGTCACTGTTTTCAGCGAGATTTTCTCAGTTCAAAGAATTATTGGAAATGCTCAAGTTTTTTTTATACTTTGATGTGTGACTGCATTTAATAAACTGAATTTGTCCCAATCCTATTTGTTGTAAATTGAAAAATTTGAAATGCAACTGTGATTGATTTCCAGTCTAGTTCAATAAGGATTCAAAAAGTTTTGTTGAAAAAAGGAGAACGTTGGAATTGATTAAAACAGAAAGATTAACAAGCAATATAAGTAAAAAGGCTAGTAATGAAATTTTGGAAACATGGAATTAAATTGCAGATACATTTAGCTGTTTGAGAAAACTCGCTCATGCTATTTTAACCATATTTTCACCTACCTATGCCTGCGAGTCATTATTTAAGAAATAATTGCGGGTCTAAGTTAATAACATTAACTTAGGAAGATGACTCCAATTCAGCTTGCGTACTGGTAAAAGTAACATTTTACAATCCTAATAAAAGTTATTTATCATCTAATCTACCACAACACTATTCACACTAATGTTACTCGAATTTAAATTATATATATAAATAAAACAATTACTACTATATTGTACAAAATGTATTGTTTCGTTGTAATTAAAGTGTTTTGAGTTGTTAGTATTTAGTTTCATTATTTCTCAATAATCACTAGTCAAAATTATTTCACGGCACGTCTATACCTCCTTCAACATTTCTTAAAGAAAAATGGCACGTTGATTCAAAAAGGTTCGCCACCCCTGGTATATATGTACTATACAGTCAATCAATTTCGCCAAATCCAGAAACATCGCCAAACTAAAAAACGCTGACAAATGATGTCATCGTATGTGAGAATAAGATTATTACGTTTGTACAGCGTGGGTACAGTTTTCCACAATTGGCTGCACATCGTTGCATTTGGCAACGTATTTTCATTTGACGAATTGTTCTCTGGTATAATGCGTAAATACTTGAAGTATTTAAAAAATTATAATTAATGGTTAGCTTATAATAATCCATTATTCTCTCAGAAACTTACAAGATCCCTAGTGCTGTCATTTGATTGTTCTATCTCGTATGTTTTCTCAACAACACAGAAGAGTTTGTAATAATGCGAACAATATACAAAAATGTATACGTCTTTGTTATAAGAAACGGAAGAAAGATCGGTATCTAGTTTATAAAGTACGCCTTATACAACGGAAAAGGCAGCATTACATAACATACAACAAATGTTTATTCCTTAAAAACAAAAACAAAAAAAATTAATAACTGATTAGAATAAAAATTTTAAGGTATCCAACTACTTTCGGAACCGTGATTTTGCAAAAGCGTATAAATTGATAACATTTATGATATTTAGTGACACTTAGATTAAAAAATGTATATAAAATTGTTTGAAGAATAGTATTATGATAAAAAATTATTTAAGAACAATATTTTGACAAAAAATGAACATAGAATGACCCATTTTCAAAATGTTCTCCTCTTGTGAAAAAGGCTTCTATTATAATAATATTTTGCCTGTATATAGCCCAGACCTCTGTACAGAGGCTCTACTAGAATTTTTGAAATATATAACTTAGTAGTGGATTTATTCATGTTTTATTACAACAGAAGGGATAAATTTTAAGAAAAAAAAAACGCCGATAATTATTTCAATGGGTGGTAATTCTGAAAATAATGTGATTTTTTTAAAAATCATAGTTAAGCCTCTGTAAAGAGGTCTGAGCTATATACAGTCAAAATATTATTATAATAGAAGTATTTTCACAAAAGGAGAACATTTTTAAAAAAGGTTATTCTAAGTTCATTTTTTCCCGAAATATTGTATTAAATAATTGTTTTTGTCAAAATGTCCTTAAAACATTTTTATACATGTATTCTAATCTAAGTGACACTAAAAATCATGAAAATTATCCATTTATGCGCTTTTTCTAAATCACGGTTCTGAACTTAGTCGGATACCTTAAACAAAATTAAAGAATTTGGTAGGTAAATGCAGTTGGACCTCTATATAACGAAGTCACTAAATTCCGAAAAAAAGTTCGTTATATCGAAAATTCGTTATATAGAGTTTAATCTTTCAATTTTCTTTATAAACCACATAAAACAAATGTAAAGTTCATAAGCACTATTTATTAAAAAAAAAGTAATTATTCACATCTTTTTGTAAACTAATATATATTTATTTTATATATTATACCAATCAAAAAGAAAAAAAAGAAAAACTGTAAGGAAAGTTTTTTGACGCCTTTATTCACTTCCTGAAGAATTAAAGTTTTTTTTTTTATGCTCAAGCACTTACGTTTTGACATTTTCGAACAGCAAGAAACGAGGTTACTAGTAGAGGTTACTGGTCAACACTCAACACTACACAAATGAACGAAGACCAGTTCAAGGACACTTTGACACGAGACAACTCTACTGAAAGGGGATATCGAAGATTTAACAGTGAACTACACAATGGGGTTTTAAGGTTGCACTTCTTGGATGAAACGCTCAGAATTCTATTGCTCTCGAGTTAATTTAATAATACCAGTTCAAGAATTATGACAACCATAAAGTGTGTTAAAAGAGAGAATAACTTGAAACACCCAGAAATGCTTTAAAATTACTGAGAGAAAAAAATTTAATCACAAGAAAAAAAGTTCGTTGTATAGAAACAGCATTTCGCTATTGGGAGGTTATTTTACGAAGAAGATCGTGAAATGTTCTGGGTTCCAGGAAAAAGTTCGTTATATACAAAAATTCGTAATATGGAGGTTCAACTGTATTTAAGAGGAGTAGGAAACCTCTATACCGACAATGTTAAATTGGCTGTTTTTGATGTACCTTTTCTCAAATTTTGTTATATGTACATGTTGGAAATTTTTCATGCAATTTAAGTACACCTTTCTCATTATCTTGAAATGAGATTTTGGCTCATTTTGAATTTTTTCATTATTTATAAAACATTTTATCAAACATAGTGAAATTTGACCAATTTTTCACATAAAAAAATTTGTAAAAAATAAATTCTTGGGTTTTTTAGAAAAAGCTCATTTCAGTATATATTAGTCATCATTATATAAACATATAAATAATTTACATACCTGTGAACAGTAGTTCCTCTGAACATCAAAATTTACATTTTGAGACAAATTGATTTTAATGTATACAGACAGACTTCTTATCGGCTAGGAATTAAAAAAAAAATTAAAAGGCTTAATTTACAATGAACAATACATGTTTTAGTGTATATCAGACGAACTTTTAATAAAAAACAAAGTACTTTGTTTACTTTTTTCCTTCATTCAAATGGGCGTGGCCAGTTTCAACGATTATTTAAAAATAGGTTTTAAGGGCTTCTAAATACCCTAGAGGTTAAAGTAAGTTATATTTAGAAAGGTTAAAATCTGTACAATTTGAAAATGTAAAAATCTCAAATTGGCAAAAAAATAAGATTTTAGCTTTCCAACACCCCTTGACAAAACGCATCTATATCTTAAAAAATAGTCAAACGACAAAACACTTAATTTTTAACTTTAGACAAAATAAAGAACCTTTGAGAAATTAATCGTCATTCGGGTCTACTTTCATCGAAAAAATTGGCATACTCCACACCTCAAGAGCGGCCAAAAGCGCTGAATTTAAAGAGCAATAAGAAATGACAAGAAGCACGAATAAAAAACAAACGATCGGAGAATCTGACGATCCTCAACCGTCAATTCGTTTTTATCCCAACTTTTTTTTTATGATCTTCACATAGCGAGGAATAAATAAAACTTCCTAGTGTTCACAAAAAAAGCGAATAAAAAAAAATAAAATAAAATCTGCAGCAGAGGGAAAAAAAAAGATCTCTAAAAAATGCAGAGGAGTCTGAACCCATTTTCGGGAAAGCTATATCTTAAGGCATAGAAGGAGAAAAAGAAGTCTCAAGTATCTAGGCCTCTGGCTGTTTCTTTTGTAGATGGTTTACGAATTTTTTGGCGGAAATCCATAAATTTTATTACTGTGTCTGGAGCTATGAAGTAATTTTTTGAAAGCTCGTAGGTCCGCTTAGAATCCGCTTTCTTTGAATAAAAGAACTTGATGTAATCACAAATTTCTTCCCAGTGGTTGTAAAACTTCGAAGAAAACCAAAGAAGAGCTTTGATGCTGCCAGAACATCAAAAGAAATTTTTCTCGATTTAAGATTGCATTTATTAGGTACTTCTTCGAGAGGGAAATAAAGTAGAGGAAAAAAGGATCACTAGAATCAGAAGTAATTTGAGACGATATTTTAAATTTTCTTTCCATGTTCAAAGCGTAAAGCTTTTAAATTCCTTGATCAATAACTCCTGGGCACAGACAAGAGTTAGTTTGTTTACAATATATGACACTCTCTTTATTTAATAAAGCTAAGTAAAACAGATGCCAAACTCTCTCTTTTAAATTGCTTTTCGAGTTGATACTTTTTTTTTTCATTTCTAAAAACAAATGCGCTTAGAGACTATCAAAAAACAATGTTATAATTTTCTGAGAAAATAAATAGTTCTGAAAGAGTATTTTTCGATTAAAGTACCTTGTAAAGATTTTGAGTACAAACAACAAAAACAATTTGAGTAAACCTTTATTATTCAATAATAATTCAGTCACGAGTTATTTAGGCAATGTCATTTTTTCAAGTCCAAAGCTAGTGAAACCCAAAATATTATGTTAATTATTTGTTTCATACATTTTATAATATCTTACAAGCATAATATCTTATGTGTGACACAAGCACGCTACTGTATGCCCTTGATTTATGTAATTTTATAACGCAACAATTTGAAAAGAAAAATTATAACAAAAACAAAAACTGGTAACATGAGTTTTTATGGTTAAAAGATAAAAGAACACAATGAGTAACAAAACAATTTTGCACAGAAGACATTTTCACACGATTTTAGAAGAACCAAATATTATTGTTAACGGAATTGTGACGTTATAAATTATACTCTTCAAAACTAGTACTTTTCTAGAATGTATTTTGTGTTATGAATTGCGGTTTTCTTCTCATATTATCTGTTTTGTTAATTGTATTTGACGTTCCCGTTTTAATGTTTTTAAAAAAGGGTCTTTATAAGTTCATAAAATAATTACTTTGGATTTATAAAAGAAAAAACTTAAAATAATTTTCAGAAATAACTGTATTTTAAGATTTTGGAATTATTTACCATAATTGTATAATATTTTTCAGAGTCTTATCAATACTTCTATGGAATTTCTTAAAACATTAAACCTTTGAGGACTCTACTCTTCCTGAATTTAACATCTTGCAAGAATTTCGGTCTCTTCGCAATTTTGGAAAAATTCACAGAAAAAATAAACGTTATTAATTACGTTATTAAACGTTATTCAAATTATTATTCTACCTTATTTTACTATTTAACCGTTTATTTAATTACACCATATTACAACAAATAATTTCCTTGATTATATATTTCAATAATTTTATAAATGTGTATTTGGTAATTTTCTGTACTAACTGATAAGCGGCACCTTTGATTACTCAATTTACAAGAATTATTCCTGATAAATCTCCCTGTTTTATAAATAACTTTTATTCTCTAACTTAAGTTTATTTTGAATGTAACACATAATAATTATAATTTTAAATTAAATTCAAAATGTTTAGCTTCAATTTTAGATTTATTTCAAACTTTTCTAATCTAATTTATTAATAAAAATATTTAAGGTATCCGACTATGTTCGGAACCGTGATTTTGCAAAAGCGTATAAATGGATAATATTTATGATATTTAGTGTCACTTAGATTAGAATATATATATAAAACTGTTTTAAGAATAGTATTACAATAAAAAAATATTTAAGTACAATATTTTGACATAAAATGAACATAGAATGACACGTTTTCAAAATGTTCTCCTTTTGTGAAAAATGCTTCTATTATAATAATATTTTGCCTGTGTATAGCTCAAACCTCTGTACAGAGGCTCAACTAGAATTTTTAAAACATATAAATTAGAAGTGGGTTTATCCATGTTTAGCTACAACAAAGGGGAGAAATTGTAAGAAAAAACGCCGATAATTATTTTAATTGGTTGTAACTCTGAAAATAATGTGAATTTTTCAAAACTCATAGTTGACCCTTTGTATAGAGATCTGAGCTATATACAGGCAAAATATTATTATTATAATAGAAGAATTTTTTACAAAAGGAGAACATTTTGAAAAAAGGTTATTCTAAGTTAATTTTTGCCGAAATATTGTATTTAAATAATTTTTTTTGTTAAAACATCCTTACAACAATTTTATAAATGTATTCTAATCCAAGTGACACTAAATATTCTGAAAATTATTCATTTATGTGCCTTTTTAAAATCACGGTTCCGTACGTAGTCGGATACCCTAAGCAATTAAAAAATTAAATGCTGAGTTCTTTTCCAAAACATATAATATTAAGTTTGGGCATATTTGAGTAACATATGTATTTAACATTGCGAAATTATTTAATTAGTAGCAATACAAACAGTAATCAAGGAGACATAACAATAAGCCAATATAAGAGTTCTAAAAAGTTAATGTTTTTTTTAAATTAGATCAGCGTTTCTCAAACTGGGGGACGCACCCCCCTTAAGGGCCGTGATATCTCTTCCAGGGGGGGGGACATATTGAAAAGTTGAAAGCAAAAGTTTATTTTGAAAAATTACTAATTTACTGAAAGTAAACAAACAAAATACATTCTGACATAATAAAAAATAAAATACACATTCACTCTAATATAATGCACTTATAATTGTATGAGTACTGCACACTGTATTTGATAATTAATTTAAGAATACTAAATTAAGAACAAGTTTAATAATTACCAGTGATCCCATGGTCTTGTCATGTACAAAAATTAACTAAATTAAAAAAAATTAACTATGCACAAAATTATGTACAATTAAAAAATTAACTATGTACAAAAATTAACGCTTATCTTGATAATTTGTACAGTTTTTAATTAATCCCTTCAATGTCGATTAAAATTTACGCGATTCGCATCCCAATGCCACCGTTTTCTACGTAGGCGTGCGAATGTGATGTACTGGGGGGAGGGGAGAGAAAAGGAATAAATAAGCAAATTCTCTGAAATAAGTAAATCCTTCGCAAACATTGTCTATCTCATTTTGTTGCATTCCAAATCCTTCGGAATAATTTTATGTATATGAGTGCACAAAAACGATCGTATTTCGTACTGACATATATATACGTCCGGGGAAAATAGCGAGACGTTTATATATGCTTGTGGCACTTAAGAGGGTTTAATCGTTTTGTAGTCTTAGCATCAATGCAATTCATTGTTATTGTATGGAGGGAGGAGCGATGAAAATTATGATTGAATATTAGGTAGCAAATATTGAAAGTTTGAAAAGCTCTGAATTGAAGTCGAAATTTTTATTGTATTTATTGGCTATTATTTAAGTCTATTTTAGACAGTTGGAGCTTTAAATATTTTTAATAACTTTTGAGTTTTGAATTCAGTTTTTTATTGGCTAACATATTTTGGTAGCTAAATATTGTTATGTAGGTCGAGGTTCGAGGATTTTATGCTACTAGTGCAAAATAGTTCTTTAAGAACAATGGAAATTTATTGTGAAGAAAAACCATCCCTAGAAATACAGAATACAGAAGCAAAACTCGCAAAATAAATCCCAGAACGTCTTCACATCTTCTACAGAACTCAGAAACAACTATCTGTGTCTAAAAATACAAATACATAATACTAAAGATTATTCGCCATCGCTTGATCGTAACAACTGAAGTCTTCAACAGCTTAAGTGATACTGACTCAGTTATATACGTACAAATAAGATAGATAGCAAGCGACAGCGAGCCAAGGCGCTTCTGCTCAGTCTGAAGTCAAGAGACTAAATGGAAACACTATGAGAATTCCCCACAAATGGGGAAGAACGACTGACTCGTCTTAGATCTTCTTTTTAATTGATTTCTCTAGTAATTTCCAGAAGCATCCATGTGGTAGCCAAAATGATGCCAACTTGCCTCTATCACCCACCTTTCGCCCAGTTTAAATTGAATCGCTATCGTAATGTAAGGAACGACATTGCTTGCGAATATTACAATTTTTACGTAAAATAAATACAAAGGAAAATAATATTAATGTATTACATATCCAGATATAAATTATTTTACACTATTGTAAGCGTTCATTTTAAAAAAATCATAACGTTAATATTTAGCTTCTAACAGAATTTTGAAAGCGTTAAACTGAATTTAGAAAGTTTATTGTACAAAACTGCTGTATAAATATCTTTAATTTCTTTCAAGTACTAAAATGATCACAAGCCTAAGCTTGCATTTACAACCATTTTTTATACGACAAAGTGTTAATTGTGTATTTTCTATTTTATTTAAAATTTTCCACCTCCTCCCGTCTTTCTTAAGTGAACCTCCTGAACAACTTTGTTTTGTTTCATTTTAGTATGACCATTTATAGAGTTTTCCCTTCTTCACCTAACATTATTATAAAAATTAAGTTAAAAAACAGGCAAAAATTGAAATCATTATCTAATGCAATAAATGAAGACTTAAGTATTTTTTATAGTTAAGTACAGGAAGAGATACTCCTAAATCATTTTCATTTTTTAAACATATAAATTAAAGTACAATACAAGACATTTGATAAAGACACACATGCTACACCATCCATTGATGATCTACATAAACATTTAAAAAACAAACAAGAGAATTATCTTAGAGTGAATTGCACATGATTCCTGAAAGGAGCTCGACTTATTTGACCCATTTTTCTGAAGAAAGCTTTCATTTACGTACGTATGTAAAAACAGCAACAGCTATGCTTTCAATATAAAAAAGTAAGGATTTTTTTTACAAACAGCTTGACATTATCAACAGCATCAATAAGGTGAAAAAAATATCAAATTCAGATACTTGCAACAAAACATAAACATGCTTTTGAACTTATGTCATTCAATCGAAAACTTCAGAAGAAAAAAAAATGTAAAATACAAAATATTCTTTAAAATGTCAAAAATCATTGCAAAGGAGGAGTAATATCCGTTGTGTCATAAGGTGTTTCAAACTTTCAAAAATTTATTTAAGTTGAAGAATAAAAACCTTCCAAAATGAGCTCATGGAAGTGCGCAAAGTTCAGCAAAAAATACAATCGTTCTTAGCTTCGCTCAATTTCCCACACAGTATCAGATCTCTAATATACAGCGAAAAGCTAGCTTTCGTAAACTTCCGGAATATCCTTTCTTAGGACGTCTAATAAAAGGTTCGTCGGCATGAAAACTCTAATGGAAAACGCAGGGCTTGCAACACTGCAGTGCGTTATATTTACATTTTTTATTGAAGCTAAAATGCGAAAGAAACATCCTGGATTAGAGGAAAGAAAAAAACATAAATCGAAAAATGTCCCCTCCCTCTAGTTCTATCTTTTATTTCTTCTTTTTTTACTAGCTCTCAGACTTCTCGTATGCAAATAACATTTCTACTTTCTTAGTGTAGAATGAAGCGGGAAAGTTGCCCATTTGGAATTTCAAAAGTAAGGCTTTATTGGAGTTATTGGGAGGCGGCAAAGGAATTGGGGTTTATTCTACAAGCGGAGGAAGCATCTATGTTTGAGAGAGAAGAGTTACTTATTTATATGGAAGTTGTAAGGTTCTTTGCGTTTTGCTTTGCTACCGAAGATTCAAATCTCAGTTTCTCACACTTCTGTGTAGGACTTCCTTCTGCGTAGAATTGTAGAGTGTGATATGGAAATTTGGAAGGATTCTATTAGAAACCGCATTGAAATGCGGAAGACGTACAAAGATATGTATATTCTGTTGAGATGAACTTTTTTTTTTTCGGGAAAAAAATTGCTACTGCAAACATATACTTTTGATACTGAAGCTCACGTTTCTTTCAAATTTTGTATTTCCATTTTGGTTTTCGTATGGTAATTCTAACGAAATCATACCTTATTTGTTTATATGATAAGCTGAATGGTATTTTTAGTGTATAAATATTTATACATTCAAAGAAAAATGTTTTATTAGTATCGGTTTAAAATTTGTCCTAAAAAAAATTAAAAATAAGTAATGCTGTTTTTTTTTCTGTAAGAAAAAAAATGCTATGGTATGTTTCAATAAAATTTTCCTGATATTATTTTTATTTATGAACCGAATAATGCTTTGAGGAATCATAAAGGTCATTAAGTATAATTTGGGGCGGGGCTCAATCAAAATGAAAATAATATTTCAAGTTCTGATTTAAATTTTAAAAAAACGTCCATTGAACAATATTTTCAATTTTATACATATAAGTGTTAATTAATAAATGACTTATAACGTTAATTTAAGCATCGCATTTACTCGAACTTAAGCTGCCATCGATTCTATGCTGGTTCTCAGATTCTCAACATGTTTTTGTAAACAAAAATGTTGTTATTGATTCTAAGTCGCACCCCCAATTCTCAATACGTTTTTGAGAAATAAATATTAATAAAAAATTGAAAATGTTTCATTAATACCCGATGCTAAAGAAATAAAAAAAATTATACATTTTAAAGGGAATTAATTTTTAAGGAGTTAATAACTGATGTATTTTGCAAGTTTTAGAACTTTCAATACATATATGAGCCCATAATTACTCTAACCATGAGTATCATGTTTTGAAAATGATATTTGTATATATGTTTCATCCGTGTGAAGTTTTCAGTGGCAGCTGCTCTATTTCCGTTTTTTCTTTCTTTTTTCTGTACATAAAATTTACCTCCCTTTCCATACTTGGATCATAAAGCACTCATCCTTCTACTATTACCGATATCTTTGATATTTAGGTGATTAAAAGAAAGTGTACCCAATAATAATAATAATTACTAAATACGATCAGAGAACCATGATTTGGGATAGACTGAAGACTAAAATGCGGTAAGTTATCCATACAAGTAGTCAGAAGGGACGTTTACATTTATACCCTTGGAAAAGTGTAAAAACTCAATTTCCTCCATCAAACGAATGTTTTGCCATCTACTCTAAGCAGGCAGCCCCCCAATATTCAGTAACATTAACACTAGAAAAATAGTCCGGCTTAGATTCGAGTAAATACGTTAGTCTCCTTAACTTAAAATTAATTAAAATTGTCCATAGTTTAATATTAATTTAAATTGTCCTCAGCTAAATATTAATTCAAATCTTGCTTCTTTTAAAATTTATCTAATGATTTCGATTGTAATAACATACCAATAAAATACAAACATATCCGCTGAAGATGAGCTTTCATAATAGCAAACTTATGTAATGAGGTTGATTTTGTCCTTCGAGACTTTGTGCTACTAAGAAACCTCTGAGTAGAAAGGCTGAAGCACGTAAATCTAACGAATCTGCGACAAGAATAGTCAGTCAACAGAAATAAAAAACCGTCAAGTGACTAAAAAATATTTTTAAAGAAATTTGACGTAAATTTATTTTTACATCCTTTGTAGTAATTTTGATGGGTTAGATTACCAATAGCGCATCAAATTTCCATCCGGGTTTTATTTTTATACATTTTGGATGCTCTAGCAACTCTATCCAATTAAAAATACGATTATATCACTTATTGGTTGTTGTCTGAATCAGCATTATTTTAGAGCTGTTATTTTCAACGACTAACGAGAGTGTATCGTAGAAACCTAAATATCAAAAATCCTAAATGGAATTATTTAAGATGAACTAGTGACCAGAAAAATAAAAAATCCCAAATAGTTACTCCAGTATAATTTCGTAATAATGGGTGAATCCTGGTTATGATGGAGATGTAGCATTTAACACACTCATAGCACTGGATATTTCCACAAAGAAAAAAAAATAAAGATAAATAATTGTTCGCTGAGGCCCAGGGGCTGAGTGGTAGCTTATCGCGCTTCCACACCACAGGTGCGAGGTTCTATTCTCGGGCTGAGCAAGGTCGACTCAGCCTTTCAACCCTTCAGTGGTTCAATAAATGAGTACCAAACTTGCTTGACAACTAAACATTGGGAGTTTCGCTTCAGGCTGACCACCTGGTCGGGACATTTGCTCATGCACCTCAACGCTCAATAGTCGCGTGTACTGAGACGGGCACAGTAGGCCTTGACACTCATGGGCTGTTGTGCCACTGAGTTTAGTTTAAATGTTCTTTAATGCAGTGTTTCTCAAACTGGGGGGCGCGCCTCTACAAGGGGGAGCGAGCATATTGAAAGTTCGAAAATAAAAGATTATTTAAAAAAAAATTATTAATTCATTGAAAGTGAATAAACACATTCTGACATTATAAAAAATCAAACACACTTTTACATTGATATAATACACTTATAAATGTATAAGTACTGCACAATGTATTTTACAATTAAATTAACAATATTAAGTTAAGCACAAGTGTAATAATTACCAGCGACCTCACGGGTTTGTCATATATAAATTATATACAAATATTAGCAATTACCTTGATAATTTGTACTGTTTATAATTAATCCCTTAACCGCCAATTAAAAGTTACGCGATCCGCTCCCCAAAGCCACCATTTTCCACGTAAACGCGCGTAATTGATGAATTGGGAATGGGGGAGGGGAAGAAAATGAATAAATAAGTAAATCCATCGCAAACACTGTCAATGTCCTTTTATTGCATTCCAAAGGCTTTTTATTGCATTTGGAATAATTTTATGGATAGCAGTGCACAGAAAAGAACGTGCTTTGGAAGGACGTATATATACGCCCTAGGCAATTAACGCTGTAGGTGAGCAAAACGTTTATATATGCCAGTAACACTGAAGATATTAAAGTCGCTTTGTTGCTTTACCGTCAAAATATAGTGTTATTAAATTCAATACATTGTTATTGTAAGAAAGAGTGGTGCGATGGAAATTATGAATTAATATTGGGTCGCAAATATTGAGACTTTGAGAAGCACTGGGTTAAAGTTATATTTTGATTTTAAACCTAATTCGAAACATTGAATACTGCACCAGATTAAGAACAACCATGATATGGTTTTCGGTATGGTACTTCGGCAAGACGTATGTATACGTCAGGGGCAATTAACGCTTTAGATGAGCGAGACGTTTATATACGCTGGTGGCATTGAAGAGGTTAAAGTTCTATTGTAGCTTTAGCATCCAAGTTACAGTATTATTGAAATCAATTCATTAACATTGTATGGAAGGGGGGGGGCGCGAAGAAAATTATGATTGAATATTGGGTTGCAAATATTGAAACTTTGAGAAGCACTGCTTTAATGAGATGTTCCAAAAGTTATAATTGTATATATTGTGTGTCATCACATAAAAAGCAACACTAAGCACTGATTCTCACTCTCTTCCACACAAAATTATAGGATATTCATATCTAAAAATTTGAATGTATGGTCAAGTGGGACATGGTATGAACAAAAGGTCAATCGAAAAACTTTTGTTCTAAAGCAACATTAGACGCTATTCTCCAAATTTATGTTTAAAAATCTAAGTGGTGAGGATGACACCTGACCATGTGTCGCGGCTTTAGTATCATATGAACAGCATGTGTACTTACTGGTCGAACAAATGCTATCGCGTGGTTGTATCAGTTTTTCTAGCAGCGGTCTGATTTTTAACTGTGACTGGATATGATCTTAAAACAATATAGACAACTGAAGCCTAAAAAATAAAAAGATCTAATTTTATAATTACTCAAAAGTATAAAAACCATTTCGGAAAGCAAATTAACTCAATTGAACTTTATTACTTATAATAAATCCTTCAAAGCAAATAAAATATTTGAGTTCATGCAACCATCATTCTCTAAACTTCAAAAATGTAATTGTTTCTTTGTTTACTTTCAATATGTATCAATAGAATCCCATTAAACTTAGAAAAAATAATGTACTAAATTTACTCCAGGCTAGAATAAGGTTGCGTGTATTATTTATGTTTTAAATCTCCTTGTTCTTTGAAAAATTACTAGGCTTTGAAACAAGTAACGATTGAATTTAAAGCATCATAAATACCATTAATTAAAACTACTTGATCTCAACATCTTAATAAGTTACAAAATAAATATACGCTAAGTACAAAGTAACCGTTCAATCTTCTCATAAAATGCTTAGCTGTGGCTTACCCATAAGCTTTACTTGCTCAGAAGAGCCAAAGTAGCTTAAGGCTAAAAAGGTTCTTTTGGAATGAAAACCTTCTAATTAAATACCATTAATAATTACCCATCATGTTAGTGAAAAGGTTATTAATTATATTTAGTGAAGGGGAAAATATCGAAATGTAGGAAATAGAATGGTATCAATTAAAAAACTTTGAATGTTGAAAAAAATATTCTTTCGTATTTATTCACGATAAATATTTCGTTGATTACTCAGGTTTTAAAATTTTTCATTCACTTCATGTAGCGATAATTTGTTCTTATTATAACTGGTTTCATTTATTTCTGAGCTGGTTTGTTTTTGAGATAAAAAGTGTTCGGAATTTGCTCAAACACTTGTAAAACTAAAATCTGTATTATTTTTGAAAAAACTATTTAAATGTGTATATATATATATAATTTAAATATCAACATGAAATACTATAGAATATTTAAGCTAATTGGCAAAAATTGTACATTCAAGTTCAGAAAAATGAGATACACTTTAATATTTATAAAAAAAAGTTCATATTTATGCTATTAAACTTGGTATTAAAAATAGAAAAAATCAACTTAATCCGATTATTTATTTATTAATTTTTTTAATAAAAATTATTTTGTTTTTAAATTTTCCCTCAAAGTAACCATAGACAATTTTTGTCTTGCTTAAAACTTTAAATTAAATATGAAATTTTAAGAAAAATCATATTATTGCATAAATTATCATTCTTGGATATGTTTTATGGAAAAATTTACAAAACTGCGAATTTTTTTTTTCAATCAATTTAAAATAGAGACACCTTTTAAAATAAATTTTCATGGAAAATAGCATATTTTCCTTGCACAATGATAACTATGCAATCATTGATTGTTCCCAACACAGACCATTACTATCTCCCCCAAATAAGATACGTGTAGCAGAAACAGTATTTTCTCAAGATTGTACTTATATATAGTGGCAGACCTTTTCTAATGTAGCACATATGAGCAATCTCAGTGTGTTTCAAACATAATACATATAGCTGGGCACAAACTTTTCTAAATATGGTATGTATAAGTGGTCATATTCTATTATTAGTATGATAAATATCGTCAGTCATAATCTAATATGTAACATGACCTCATAAAAAGTAATGAAACTTTATTAATAAAAAGGAATAATTAAATAGATATATAAGAAAGACATACATTCATTTTTCTATATTGCACCCAAAATTTTACATTACAACCATATATTCATATAATCACTAAAAAAATATGTAATTTATTTCACATACAAAGTAAGTCACTGCTCTAAAGCTATTTGAATGTTATTACAGACGAACCTCGTTTCTTTCTATCTTCAACATGATCTACATAATGAAAATAAAATAGATCAGATTAATTCTTTTTTATATTTCATACCAGATTTAGTACTAATTTTGAGGCTCTTCTATTCAAATTCAAAAATTCCACACAATTTTCTTTGACGAAACCAGGTCTCAAACCTGTGACAATCAAAATCTCGTGACTCAGTTTGGTATTGTAATAATGTGGATATTTGAGCATAGAAATCAACTATAGAAATACAAAATTATTAAATCGCTTGTACTGAATGGTTATTGAAATTGGATAACCTAGGAAAAAAAAGTTCTCATCAATTACTGATATCTGTCATCGTAACACCATAACGCAAAATAGATTTCAGATATTTCAATAGTTTATGTAAAATTATTTACCGGTCCATTGCGATATCATATCTTCAGAACACACAGTTGTACAAAACCGGTTGTGTTTTCGCAGTGAAACCCTTTTATAGCCTTATCTCTTTACATGCACATTTTTCAATTATAATATGACTTTCACTCACTGTAGAATGATGAATGTATGGTAATAAAGTGTTTGTTAAGCCTAGAGTCGTTAATTACCTTTCCAATTCGGAATAATTTCATTCGTCTTTGAATTATGACTTGATTTATGAGGATAAATGTCACAGCCCATTCATCTTTATTCTAGTTCCTCCCGGGTTTAATTCTAGTTTTACATCACTTTCTAAAACAGTTCCAACTGTGTTTGTGTGGGAGGCTTTGCTTATCGTTTGTGGAAGTATTTAAAAGTAAAGGAACTAAATTGGATTTTCAGAATACGTTTTCCTTTCTGCAGGTTCTTATTATCTGGTGTGTGTTGGTATTCAGAAAATAAAATTGCCTAGAATGAAAAGTTTCCGAACACAGCTAATTTGACTTTGATTATGATGGAGAATTACTTCAAATTTTTAGTTGTTCTAAATTTTTATAATTAAGGTGATAATGAGATTATTTTAAGCAAAAAAAAATAATAACACTTTTTATTTACATGTATTATTAAGAAAAACATTATTAGTTTACGTTTACTTTTGCTAAGACGTTTTCATATCACACATATTAAAATTTTTATAATATACATATCTTGAGTATAGGTGAATATTGTTATAGTTCAGTAATGTTATTTCCCATATAATTTGGTCATTTTTGAATGGTTAAGTATATGTAACATGATTTCAGAATGTTACAAACTTTATCAATGAAGAATTGTTTATCATAATAAACGTATCATGTTTAATTGAATGGTTATCTGATTTCGTGTGCATATATAAAAATACTATCAGCACTGTTGATTTATTTTTACATTTAAATCTTTTTTCTTTATACTCTTTGTGTTCTGCCATTTTAATGCTTTTTCATTATAATATATTATATTAGAACAACATGCCACTTATTGCATGAATTTTTATTTATATATATATATATATAATTTTAGTATTTCAAATATTCTATAAAGGTGACTTTTATGGTGGAAGGTGGATTTATAGTGGTGTAAAAGTGAATTGATCTATTGAATTATTAAAAACACCAAAAATAAAATGATAAGAAAATAAGAAATATTTTATTAAAATACCTTAAATATTAATGTTATTAAACTTTTTTTTTCTCTGCATAATACTGGCAAGATAACAAGACTGTATAAACCTTAACAGTGAAAATTGTTCCCACGAGCAGCTTGTTAATACATCAGCAACATTTTTGCAAAGAGGGAAACACAAAATAAATACATCGGACAAGATTTTGGTATACATTCTTTGAAATTCTTTTAAATATTGTCACACGACAAAAGTTAAAATACTTTTAGAAAAAACCGCTAACTGAAAAACAAGTCCTGTATTCTTCATGAAAAGGGAGAAGCTTTCACAACTTAATTGCATACAATTCTACAACTCTACAAGGGAAAAAAGCGTATATAGACTATATTATATACTATGTATTTCAGAAGACAAACATTTTGTGTATTATGATTCCATTTAAAATACATTTTATTAATAGAAAATAAAGTTCATGAAAATGAAAAGTCTCATAATTGTAAAAGTGATTTTAAAAATTGGCCTTTAAATATGTAGGCCTAATTCATCTATTTATCAAAAACAAACTTTTTATTTCATCACAGAGACAACTGATCTAAAAAATAATTTTCTAACGTTGCTCTATCTGGTTTTGCTAGTTGCGATTCGCGTTAGAAGCAATCGTCACACACACATCTCTATTGTTGAAGGACTTGTGGAAGATTGTGTTTTTCTGATCATTATTACAATTGATTACATCCACTATTGTATTGAGAGTTCTTTAGAAAATGTTTTGCTGACGTCATCGGTAGCTCTTCAGAGGATATAGGCACCATCGTTTCTTACAAACCATGATGTGATGTCTGACTTTCTTAGATTCTCCATAGGGGTCAAAGTTAAGATTTTCCCTTACTAATGGGCTGCGTAATAACAACTAAGCCAGCGTTTCTCAAACTGTGGGGAGCGCCCCTAGGGGGCGTGATAACTCCAAAAGGGGGGGGGAGCGAGGATATTAAAAAGTCGAAAACAAAAAATTATTTTAAAAAATTATTAATTTGCTGAAAGTAAACAAACAAAATACATTCTGGCACAAAAAAAAAAATAAAATACACATTTATATTAATATAATACACTTATAAATGTACCAATACTTCACAATGTATTTTATAAGTAATTGAACAATATTAAGTTAAGAACAAGTTTAATAATTACCGGTGACTGCATGCACTTGTCATAAATACAATTATATACAAAATTAACACTTATCTTGATAATTCGTACGGTTTATAATTAATCCCTTAAAGTTATAAGGTTCACTCCCCAATGCCACTGTTTTTCATGCATGCGCGCGTATAAGATGTATTGGAGGAGGGGGAATAAAAGAGGAATAAAGAAGCAAATCCTCTGAAATACGTAAGTCTTTGGCAAATATTGTCAGGTTAATTTTATTGCATTACAAAGCTTTCGGAATAATTCTATGGATACAAGTTCACAGAACAGATCGTACTTCGTAAAGACGTATATATACGTCCGGACCAATTAATACATTGGGTGACCAAGACGTTTATATACGTCTGTATTACTTAATGGACTAAAGTCGTGTTGTAGTTTTAGCATCAAAGCATAGTACTACTGAATTCAGTACGTTATTTTTGTATTGATAAAGGGGGGGCGCGATGGAAATTATGACTGAAAATTGGGTCACAAGAATCGAAAGTTTGAGAAGCACTGAACTAAGCCTTTGCCGACAGGGAAAATCTCCAAATGCAAGAACCATTTTAGGGGGTACCATTGGCGGCTCTAGCTACCAGATTTGGTCATTTGAATTAATATTAACGCAAGCTTTTGCCGAATGTTAAATATTACAATGCTTTAATTTTGCCTGGAGTACCAGAGCAAACAGATACTCAAAGTATCTTTCACATGGCACATAATCTGAGGGCATGGGTGCTATGACCATTTTCACATCCAGAAAATCTATCAACTTAAGCCGGGATCGAAACCCGCAACATTAAGCGTACGAAGCGGGCATGCTACATCTATGCTACCAAGCCGAAGGGGAAGTTAGGCCGCATTGACATCTAGTATTCCATTTCCAGATCTGTTTTAAGATTATGATTTATAATATCTATTTGGCGATTGACAGACATATGTCTCGCGCGTTTTTCTCACAATAGGACAGATAAGGAATTATTCCCTCTCAAGCCATATTCTGGTCGCCTTTGCTAAATTTCCGACAATTATCATCCCGTAATAATCTTTGCTTAATGAAAGAATTAGGAAACAGTAGTTCGTTTAATGAATAATATAATGTACTGTTTAGCTTAAAAATTACGTTGCTCTTTTTTCTTAAGAGAAATTACAAGAAGTAAAAATGATTTAAAGAAAATTGCAATAAAGAGTTAATATCATTTCTCAATAGATTAATTTTTCTTCATGCTACTATTCTAAATTTTTTGGTTCCACTTGGGTATATAGAACATTCCTCTATGTGATATAGGCGTTTTATTGTTAATCGAACTCAAATTAGAATATTTAAATTTCTTGTTTACTAGAGTAGATCTAAAATTATATGAAAAGTTTATCATGGTCCTTTACCTGCTAATAAATAATTTAAAAAAAGAAAGACTTTTTGTATCATAAAATTAAGTTACATCTTTAAAAAAATTAAAATTAAGTTACACATTTAAAAAATTTCAGCACTTCAATGTGTAGATTAATAAAAAATACTTTTAAACAAGAATAATATATTTTATTATTCAACATTTATGCCGAAAAAAATTAAAAATAAAAATTTATATTATAAAAGTTAATATCTTTTTATAAATTTGTGTTTATGTAATGTTTGAAAGCAGGGTGACATTTTAATGCATATATTATTCGAATCTCTTCTCCACCGTATATATAACAAATGTTACTTTTAATTTAATACTTTAATTCAACACAAATACGAAGGCACCTTTTCATTCAAAATTAAGAACCAGTCATTTTACTGTCGCAGAATTCAATTAAATACTTAGGAATTTACTTCAAAAATAAAAAGCTATCTTTTAAAATGTATTACCGTAATGAATTTTAGTTTGCCGCTGCTTTAATATTAACATTTTCACAATCAAGTAAAAATAAATGTGTTTCGGTTTCCATTCGAAAATAAAAAAATAAATAAATAAAACATGCTTGCAGACAAAATAACTCTTTTTGGTGTAAAGTTTAGTACTTTCCACAAACATTTTAATCCCATAATTACTCAACGGGTAGTAAATATGTCAATGAACTAAATATACATTCAAAGTTCTTTTTTCGAAATGAAATAAGCAATTAGCATGCAGATGAAAAAAAACGGCAAGTTAAGCGGATTTTGCAATGCAGATGAAAGTAGACAAAAGTTTAGTTGAATTTAAAAATCTTCTGCCAATTTCCATTTAAAATTTATTAGCATTCATGACTGTTTTCTAACTTATTTTTAATTTTTTTTTATTCCTAGCTTATTTGGTGGATAATTAAATTTAATGTCATTAGTATAGAATTCCAATGGAAATACTTTTTTTGGGGGCAAATAACTGTATTTTTAGGGCATCTGAAGTTTAGGCTTTAGGTTTTTAAATAAAGTTTCACCAAAATGCAGAAATCATCTAGTTTTTTTAAAAGAAGAAAGAACAGAGAAATAAAAACATTAAACAAACGAGAGCTTTTAGCTAGCAGGAGATTTCTCTCTTGTTGCCAACAGTATCGATTAAAGTGTTGAGAAATAAAGAAGCGTCGACAGCTATTACCCCAAGTGTTTTTAAAGGGTGTTTTGTTATTGAAAACCTTTTATCGGTTTCGCTTAATGGTTTTGTTATTCCAAAAGCCAGGAGTGTTTTATTATTTCCAACAAGTCAGAACAGTGAACGCACCATGGGTGTGAAAATAATCAAAAAATATCGCGAAGTTTTCCCTACCCAGTAATTATTCTGGCTTTCATTTAGTTTATCGCACTCGTAACGAAGAGAAGTGAAGCAAGCAAAAAAGAGGTGGAAAAGAATTCGAACGACGTTCTCATTTGTTAAAATACTTTCTGGCACCGAACTTGTTAGTGGGAAATCGTTTGCTGTTCTAAAATAATGTTCTGAATGAGATAGAATTCATTTTATTTCCATAGAATTTTAAATTAAAATCCGAAGTGGGTTTGAAATTAATTGTTTCTTCTTCCTTTCTGCGTTTTACATGTTACTTTAAGATTAATTTAAAAGGTTAGAATTGTATTTTAAGAGCATTTAAATGGTTTTCTATTGATAGAAACATTTAACCGTTCATAAAACACGTTTTAACGCTTTTATTTCCTTCGTGTAACTCATTTTTTACACGGAAAAACCATCTCGTTTGGGAGAGCTTGAAAAATTAATGAAAATAGTTGTTTCGAAACTCTGAAACAAAAATAAATTCTACCTTGCATTTTATTGGCTCTGAATCGTGTAGAACTCACAGTTCTCTTTCTGTTAAATTTCATGTATGGACAATTTTTAGGTCACTGAAGTTTCGCGCTTCACAAAAGAATTTAGTGATGTTATATCGACTGAAATTAAATTAATTTAGTTCTTTAAAATTTAAAAAAGGAAAGAAAAAAAAAACCACAAATTATATTTTGATAAGATTTAAATTAATTAAAATTACATTTTAAGAAAATAGTTGAATATGGTTATTAGTAAAATGCAATTTTCACATTCTTGGTTTCAAGTGAAATATTTCCATCTATTTATATCATGGATAGTAGATTATATTTCGTACTAAAACTTTTCTTAAATATTTAAATTATTTAAAAATGTATAAAAGATAATATTTTGCTGGCCCTGAAAATGAAAGGCACACTTTTTTTCTTGAGTCATTGAAAGCGTCAGGTTTGATATGGAAAAATATTTTCTTCCAAAAAAAAAAAATTAATATATTTCAGAAACAATAATTTCCCTTAGGTATTTATTTTAATATTTTGTAGACTTTATTTCCATATTTCAATAAGATTAAATTTATTGCCTCTAGAAAATACTTATTTATATATTTAAAAAAAAATATCTCTTATGATCTCGCTTATAAATTTTTTTATTAATTTTTGCATTCATCCAAAACAACAGATGCAAAGTAAAACTAAATGCGTGTGTGTACATTTCATAATGTGAACATTTTTTAAGCTATTATGATATTACACATTGCATTTCATGTAAACATAGCAACTAAAACTTTTTTTCTAATATTAAAAACACTAAAAACAATATAATTTATTAATATTCCAAATTAATAACGTATAGCTGCCCTCTAATTCTAATACGTGATTATAATTTCCAACTTACAATATTTCTTTACAATTTTAATTTGAGTTAGCACATATAAATATGTATAATAATTACATACAATTTCCTATTTTATTGCTCTTTTTAATTACTTATATTAATTAATTATTTTTGCAATTGCTATTCTGTACAAGTTATTTAAAAAAAATAGTTAATATTTTATGCAATACACTTTCAAGCAAACTGAAATTTATAGGGACACACTTTAACGAGGGACATAAGCGATTTGATTGACAAAAATTGGTCTCACAAAATTTAAAAGCTGTATTTAAAAATCGTAGAGTTATGATATTTTTCCCGTTTTTTTTATTCACTTCCCAATGGCAAACCAAAAACTTTAAACCTACTTACCTCAGAAAGATAAAATAACCATTATGTCTTCATTTAAAATGCTAAGGCATTTTTTTCTATTGTGTCAAACGTTATAATATTTTTCTGACAAATGCTACATGTAATAAAAGTTGGTATGCATTTTTAAATCAAAGCAATACTTAGTTTTATTAATATTTTAATTTAGAATACATACATTTTTTAAGAAATTTTCTATAAGCTTTTAATGACCAATCATGTAATGTCAAAATCCATGCCAGTTTTTGTTATACATAGTTTGACGTACTTGTAAATCAAATTTCATGCATGTACGACAACTTTTTGTAGGAGGATTAGAATTTTAAAATCAAATCACTTCAATTTTTTTTTCTTTAAAAAAATTAAATGGTTAGTTTTTTATGAAATTTTAATCACAAAAGAATCCGTTTTACATAATACAGGTACTTAGGGGACAACCAAAAAATTTTTTTAAATCAGAAAATTAAAAAAAATTACATAAATCGTACCATGTTCCATTAAATATATACTCAAAGACATTTATTGCTATACCCAGTATCACATTTAATTTAGTTCCATTTTAAAAATATTCAATATTTAATTTGAATAATAAATCGCCTTTTAATAACTTTTTTAAATTTATTCCAAAGATCATTTATTCATCAGAATATCAGAAGATGCACATAAAAATTATTTAATGTTATATCTATACTTTTAAACTTATTCAGTCAAATTTAGATTATTATGATAAAGTTCGAAAGTTATCTAAACATTATTTTATATATTAGTCATATTTGAGGGGAAATTTCATTTTTATTGTAGATAAATTAAGTACTCGAAATATGTTTCTTTAATTTTAAATGCCATATAGGAAATTTAATAAGTGATGTTTTAGATCACATGTTTTTTTTTTAAAGGTTTGTGCTTAATCTTTTAAAAATAATAATTTATTTCTGATAAGAAAACTTTCGTTTTAATTAAGTTCAAACATAGTCTTATTGCGTCAAAGTATAATAACACAGAAAATATATACGCTTCGATATTTCTTTATTATTTGTAAAAACTGTTTGTTATAAACTTCATTTTTAATTATTCGGAAGAAATGTTTATTGGTGATAACATCATTCTTTAAAAGTAGTTTTCAAAGTTATGAGACATGGGATACTTTGATTTACATAAGCGATTTAACGACCCAAAATAATTAGTCTAGGCCTTACCATTTTAAATATTTTTGTGTCTCTTTTATAAAAATTAATAATTCAGCTAATAATTCCTGTAATTATAAGAAATGTAAAAAAAAAGTAAGAATGTGTTTATAATTTTTGTAAATATAAGGAACGTGAAAGAGCTTTTCAAAATTTTTAAAAATTAAGATAAGTATAATTCAAAATGACCAGTGGTGTAACGTACACCCCCGCATAAAAGAGGGGTGAGGGCAGGTTTTTAGGGGCCCAAAGTCCATGTTATGTTACGCACTGTAATCTTTTGTGAAATCCGACTTGATGCCCAAAGTCTGAATTTGCAGAGGTCACGAATATTCTCCGTTATGCCACTGACTTTAATACAGAATGTGAAAAAAGACATGCAGTATCTGACAAATATACTTAATTAAAAAAACAAATATTCAAGCACATAATATTTTTAGGAAATCAAGCAAATATTTAAAGCTTCTAAATTACTTCTAAGATTTCAGATTCGATATAAAGAAAAAAAATTTGCGTTGCAATTTAATTTTATACATGTTGCAGCAAAATTCTTTTGCAGTTTTCTCAAGATTTTTAAACTATAAAACAATCACTTTCATTTTTTCTTCTTCTAATATTGTTTAATATTATCTTAATCTACACTGTAAATAATATGATTCATTTACAAATATGATGAATACTTTTTGATATTATAACATGATTAATTACCATTGAAATTTTTATACCCAATCTGATTCAAATTGCATAATTTAATTGTATTATTTAAGTACAGTAAAAATACTATTAATAAGTTCTAATATACATAAACACACACACACACATATATATATACAATTCAAATTTAGTAATTTTTTTTGTTATTTTGATAATAATATATTTTACCGGTATTCCTTGCGCAAAAAAAAAAAAAAATGACCTCAACTTTACGTCCAGGGTATCTCATACCCGAGGGTGTTTACATTCTGTTTTTAACGTAAAATTTGCATATAAAGGTAAAAAAGGAAGAAAACTAATAATTACAATATATTTATTACACTTTTCATACGTAAATTTAGGTTTTCAATTCTTTTTATTAGGGCATTCAGTACATTGTTTCTACACACCTTGTGTCTTCATCGCGAGTGAGTGTGATGTTTTCATTAGATCTTAATATATTTTTTTTAAAACTTCGTAGACGCATTGCTTGTAATGCTCTACATTCTTTACATTCTTCTGTAAATTGAAATGCAAAACACTTAAAACATCAGCTTTTGGTTCGATATTTAGTAGGTGGTTTCTGAGAACTTAAAAAATAATTCCGCATTTATTGTCACAACATTCAACAACATACAAAAAAAATATTGTCATAGGCTAACGATTACATTTTCCAGCCATTAAATATAATGTGGTCATTTTATCAAGGGCGATAATTTCTTTCTCAGTTTAAGGGGGTCACTTCACGCAGCATTTTCCCTATCTCCGTAATGTTAAAAATGACCAATTTTAAGGAACATTTTTAAAAAATTGGCAGGATGTACAGTCATGAATTTTTTTGTGTGCATTCATTGTATTGTTTTTATTAATTTAATGGGAGCATTTTTCAAAATTTTGATTAGTTTTTTTTAAAAAAATTCATATGTGGAGTAACACGTCAAAATTTTTAAAACGGTGAAAATTCTTGTACATTTTAATCCATAAATATTTTTTGAATAAAATTTTTGACAAAATCTCTCATTAAAATATTTATTTGTATAGTGTTAACACATGTGCAAAGTTTCAAGGCTATAAAATAAGTAGTTTTTTCAAAAATGTTCCTTTTGTGTTGAAATTTACAGTTTTGAGAAATAGAGATTTAAAGTAAAAACTTACTATTAACTAATGCATACCAGAACTATAACTTGAATTGCTGGTGTCATCTGCAAGATTATCTTCTTGTCTACATTTTAATTGTTTGTTTTTAATTCTAGCTTCTTTGGTTCATTGTAAAACTGCTTATTCTGCTTTCTTAATGCACGCATGATCTACATCTTGCAACGCTCGACATTTGTAAAATCCAGGAGTGGTTGTTGTTGAATGTTTAACACATCTAAAACTTTTAATTTAGTAATAAAACCTTGATTCTATAAAGACATTGCCTCATGTACTCCAGTTTTTAAAGTTCACATATACAGTTTTTGGAATTATAAACCAAATAATATTTACGCTTTCACTAAAATTTTGAGTTTTATCAAACAAGAATCTAGATAAAAGTTCAAGACCAAAGACCTCTAAATACTTTTTTTATGCAATTCCTAATTGCAATAGGTAAGTTGTGTTTATGCTTATATGTGCAACCTTTCAGAATGGACATATATCTACACCACAAGTCACCTCCCATGGGGCATAAACCGTGTCGTAGATTCAAATCAAGGGAGATTTTATCAAAAATATAGCCTTAATAGCTTGCCTTATAGCTGACAAGTTAACTGAGTTGTTTTGAATAGCCAAAATGTAGTATCTTTGCAATTTATCTATTTCTGCATCTGTCAATCTATTACGCCATCCTAGAGATTTTTTGTCCTCGAGCTCTTTGCCTTTTAATTTTAGTACCTTGAGTTGTGTCCCCAACCTTTTCTCAACATGACCAACACATTCTAATTTTTAAATGTTGACATATCTTTAAAGTTTAGATTCTAAAACTGCTTTGCATGCTTTAGAGTTCCCATATTGTTCAAGTATTGTGTATATCGCGTAAATTGTGCAATGCCTTTGAGCGATGGAAGATACAAAGTGCACCTTCAACTTCCATTCCCGTATTATTTCCAACATCATTTTCTGAACACTCATTGCAATGTACATTGTTGTTAAAATTACATGAGCATTTCCTCGATAATATTTTAGCATCAACAATTTTCACAGTGTCCCCACTAACTGCCATAACAATACCATTTACAGAGGTATGGCCCCTTTTTTTGCCAGGTACCATCAATAGCCACCGGTACATTTGGACCTCCATTATTATTTATTACTGCATTATTGTTTCGGCAGCAGCTAACGTCATAGACGCTTTGGCTACTTTCTATGTTGCGTTATTTAATTTATGCATGGACTCGCAAAACCACTTTGGTGGAGGTGACAGATTCATAACTCCACAAAATATTTTCGCAACTGTTTCTTTTTTAATATACCTCATAACATATAAAAGCCTAGTGTTCACTTCATATAATTTTGTATCTTTTTTGATTAACTACTGCTTTAGTAAACTTGGTATTAGGAAATGTTTTAATAACACCACAAAAATCACA
>BMAV01012622.1:0-17254 GCA_019973955.1 Trichonephila inaurata madagascariensis
AACGGTCAAATGTTTTTTTGTTTGTATTCTCCAAAAAATGGGAATTTCGGACGATAGGTCAATTGGCTACATGTGATGACCGTCGTCCACGTACAAGCTTGGGTCTATGACAATACACCTTCATTACTCAATCGGTCAAAAGGTACAGACGGTTGAGCCGGTTGAGCCGGTTTGTGCGATTGTAAAGCATGCACATTTATTTGTTTCGGATTATTGTTTGCAATAGTATTTGACAACTTATGCTATGTATTAAGGGTCATAGATAGGACCTACTTTTGAGTAGGGGCCCAGGGCCTCAAAAAGTCTTAAGACGTCCCTGAGGCTGAGTAATATACAGTGAAAATCGTTTAACATGAAACTGAGATTACTGGAATATTTTTTCATATTAAAAAAATTTCGTGTTAAAGGATATTGTAAAAAGAAATCATACATTCAACAAAATTAAGTTTATTAGAGTACATTTTATTTACATAGATATGTATGTATTTAATAAAAATTCATGAAACAAAAACATTCACAAGAACTTAATGAAATTTTATACGAAATTTTCAAGTTTTTTGAAAAACAAAACATTTAGTGAGTTTTTGGAAAACAATCCGATGTTTTTCTTTGCATTGTCTTTCTCAGCATCAAATTGTCAACAAATTGCACGACGTCGTCTATTTTGTTATTTCATCATTGGAATGTGTGTCTATATAACTGCGCTTACTTTTCCTGATGTTCTTCATTTCGGGTGACGTGAGAACAGGAGTTACGTTATTCGTTTCATTTCCGTCGTTGGAATCTGACTCAATGATGTTTCTTTAACTCTTAACAAACTCCAAAATTGACTTTGTCTGGCATAATTAGGGCTGAGCACACATTATGATCATTTACTGTAATGAATTCTTCCAATGATACAGCAGGACACAGTCCAATAGTACAGAAACTTTCTCAAACATTTCATTAAGTGTTCATTCCCTGAAGGGAAACTTTTTCGTGTTAAGAGAAAAAAATACATAGTAGTTTCTCGGTACTATTGTATTACTTCGTGTTAACCGATATTTCGTCTTAAGAGTACACGGTACCAAATATTTTCGAATATAAGCCGATCGAAACCCAAAATTCAAAAACCATATATAAGTTGAATGAAAAAAGATCCTGTAGTTTTTAAACATGTCACCATGAGGGTGAAAATGTTGTCAAACCGTTGGAATAAGCAAATTGCGGCAAAGTAAAACGCCAATGACGATAGTTTTGTTTCTGGTAACACTATTTGAAGCTGACTTTGTGTGTGTTTCTATTCATTTTTATCTTGCACAACATCTGAGCTAGTCATACTTTCTGAAACATAATTTTTGTTTGGAAAATAAGTAGGAAGAGAGAATAGTTTCCGACACGTGATCTTCGACCTACGTTTCATGCCATAAAGTAAAAACTCGCTGCATGGTAACAATATGCATTTAGAAAATGTGAATCTTATGAACAATTCGAAAGTTTGGATTTTGATGCAGAATGTGAAGGATTTATGCGATTTTCCTCCTTCTTTTAGAATAAATGTTTAAATCAAAACTCCCCATAATTAAAAGATTAAAGTCGTTTACGCGTGTCTAATGGAAAACGGTAGCAAAATTTTTTTGTAAACGACGTTTTTCACTAGATTAGTGAATCCATACATATATAATCTACCCCTTTATTTTCCCTTAAAAAAATTCCAAAAAATCTCAGCTAATACACGAAAATATACAATAAGTTCATTTATACATTTGTGTGTAATGCTCTTGTATATGTGACTGCAAAATATATAAAAGACATCCAGATTTAAAATGTTCAAAAGTAACGACGAATCACGCATGACTAATTTTAAATTTCAATTCATAAAAAAAGGGTCAGTTTTCTTCAACTCTTTCACAAATTAAAAAAATTTAAGTGGGAACAACGTTAGTAGTTCTATATATTTTCCCGGTTTTAATAACACCTTTCCGGGACTTTGGGTTTGGGGAAGGAAACCCCGGGTATGCTTTTAAATTTTTTCAATTTAACGTCGTTGGACTTATTGGCTTTGGAACTTTTAAATCAGGAACTTTTACATCTATAAACACCACTTTAAAGTTAATGGAAGTAAATAGTGTGTAATCCATTTTCTATGGAATCAACTATTCAAGTGAGGGGATTATCAATTATTAACGTCGCATTTAAAAAACACTAGGGTGTGCTTTTTTTGAGTCACAACTGAAAAATGGTTTCTTTTGTGGATAGTATCCACCGTTCCTATCCCCGTGAACCCCTAAATATTGTGGGGTCCTGTCATCTGACCCCCGGCAGCCTATAGGAGAAACCCCAACGACGGGACACACCTGCAACCGGAAACTCTGAATGTAATTCGGGGTGTCAGAAAGAAACCCAACATTCAACACCATAAAAAAACCGAAATACCTGAAAAAAGTCCGTTGGAAACACCAGAAGAAAAGGTTGTGAACTCCTCCCTCACAAATAACATATTCGAACTAATGAAATAGCCAATATTTTGAATAAATTCTATGTAAATGTAAGTGCTGTACTTAATAACTGCGACGTAAATAAATAAATTATTTAAATTCTTTTCTCACGCGACCATTGATTTCCCAAATTTCCCGGGCTATTAGGACGGACCTTGAAATTTTTTAACCGTAGGTGACGAGGATGACCGAGAGTCCCTTCCCTTTTTTCCACGTCGTGTAAACGGAGGATTTTAAACCACGACAGATTTCCACATCAGTCCCTCTACATGGTGGGTCATCAGTGACATCAGGACTCGACAATAAATCATAAGTTCGTGCCCTGTCCACTAGCCTACTGGGGCCCACATCAACAATTGAAAAAATGATGACTGTATTCTTGAGAGATTTGTAAGATTGTGGCGGTGGTATCTGAAAAGGCAAAAACCTCCGTACTAAGGTGATTATCTTGTAGGTGGTTAATTACTTTTGGAATCAAAAGGAACCGGTTCAACCTTCATTGGTATATAAACTTTCGAAACCGAAACCCTTGGGGCGGCGGTGCCTTTCACCCCCCGGGATAACCCAAAAAGCCGTCAAACCGCATGACGCAGCTCAGCAGAGCCGTCAGATCACATGAGGCAGCACAGCAAAGCCGTCAAACCCATATGACGAAACACCGCCGAAAAAAAATGCCCCAAACCAACTCACACGCTCGCCATTACTATGGTATCGTTCATTCGCCTATTCGCTGACTCATGGCGGGGGTGTGTGGTGGGGGTATCTAAAAAACCAGAAAAAAACCCCTCCGTAACGGTGATCATTTTGGTATGGGTTAAGTTACTCGATATACGGAGCACAAAGTATCAGGTTTAAATCTTCAAAATTATTTTTAAAGGAACAAAAAATTTCAAGTTTATTATCATTAGATGTGGCAATAATGGAAATAAAAAAGAGTCGAATCCCTTTTTAAAATAATAAATGCCATTCTAAAAATTTTCCCCCCGCCGTGTTTATCAGGACTCTCGGAAAAATTGCGAATCAATGTGTGATATAAATTCTTGTAAAAAAATTTATTTTTGTTTTATCGTCCAAGTTTCGGTGTCTGACGGGGTTCTCATTACAGCTGTCGGGGGTTGTTGTTTTTTAGTTTTTCAGAGCTTCTAAACCTTTTTGTGGCGTGCCGTTAAGTATAAAAGTTTATATAAATAAATATCGAAAACCCAGAAGGGAAAATTGGGTGTTGTCTCTGAAATATTGAGAAGTTTTAAAAATAGTCTTTTTAGTAAAGAAACTACTCTGTATAAAAGGAAAACATGAAAGACGATGTGTGTTCCCACGTTAAATTTTTTTTTTCTTAGATTAAACTCTTTTAGAGTTTTTTTAATTGAGAAGTTGTCAGTGTTTTAAAATCGGTATTTTTTTTTTATAGAGACGGTATCTCAAAAGTTACAGATTTTGGTTCGTTTTTTATGATTGAGGAGCAGTAATAACCAGCGTAATAAATTATTTTTAAAACGAATTTTTTTCTTTATAAGAAGATTAAAAAATCTCTTTTTTTTCTTTCCAAAAACAATAAAAAAATTAACCTTTTTGTTGGGGAAAGAATTATTTCAGCCCAAACCCCTGTGGCCGCTGTAGCCTCATGGTCATGTGGTCATGTTTACGAGTTCGTGGCCAGGGGGTAGGGAATTGGCCTAGGAATAAAGACCCTCCGCGTAGGGGGGCTGAAAATTTTTTCTGTCGTGGCTCGTGTTCGTTGGTGGATAAGTTAAAAAGCGGGTCCAACTCAGGGGCCCTCATCGTCCCCCAAAAGTAGGCAGTACGTGCATCAGTTGTCAAAACTCTATGAACAAAGCCCGAAACAAATAAACGTGTATGACAAATCCACAAACCGTCTGGACGACTGCCGTTTCGACTGAATGAACAATGGTGGTGTATAGTGATAGCTCTGGAATACGGACGCGGCCCCCTGTTTTCAGTTGACATATCTCCCGAAACCCCCGTTTTTTTGGGGAATGCAATCGGAAATAACATTTGACCGTTGAAATTATTCGAATCGTGATCTTATTAAGGCTGAGCCCGGGCGAGACGATGCCCCTTTTGGCCCAAGTCCTGGGTGGGGGAAGTTGGCCATCCTCTAAGACGTCCCCGGTGTGGCTTAAATTAAAAAAACCCTTTCTCATCTGCAGATTGCCAGGTGAGACCGGTGATGTTTTGCCATAAAACAAAGCGCTGATCGAAATTCCTCCTCAGTTGTGTCGGTGTATAGGCTGGAGGTCATAACATACGATAGTGTGTCGTTGTTGGCACACATTATGAAGATCAGAATATCCATGCTGATGAGTGCAAAGGGGGGCCCCCCTAAGTGATGCAGCCGATTTTAAAAAAGGTTGCGGGATTGTGGAGAACACCTTTTTTTTCAGAAGAAATTCTTCTCTGGTCAACATTTTCTGGTGACAAAGCACCCAGGAGGTTATCCCTCTAGTACCAATTCTGACAGCAGATTTCTAAAATCAAAAATGAAAATTGATCTCACGATACAATACGACTTATAATTGGTGATTCTTGTTCTAAAATTTGGGTGAAAAAAAGTATTGTATCTATTACAGTAAATGTTTCCAGGTAACATCTTTTTACTGTTTACAGCCTGTGGGGGCTTGCTTCCTGGGCCCCCTTTATGTGTTTTGTTTCCCACCGAAGTTCTTGTTTTTTCGTAAAACAATTCAACTATTTTATCAGTCTATGTACTTGTTTTTTTTTTTTTAAATAATGTTTTTGTGCAAGGACATTTTAAGGTTTGGCCCAAAATTTCCAAGGCCCCGAGCTGGGAGGAGTCGTCTCGTGCTTGCCTCGGCTTCCATAAGATCCTCATCCGAACAATTTTTTTTTGTCAAATGTTATTCCCGGGAAAACTTTTCCGAAAAAAAAAACGAGCTATAGAAGACAATAGTGGTAAGACTGCATTTTTGTCATGTTCATCATGGGTGTCAGGCCTTTCCCTACCTTCTTTTTTATTGATTGAAAAAGGGGACAGCCCCATCAATGGTTGCCTGTTCTGTATATTTAGGGGGACCACGTTTATTTTTTTGGGATACCGTTCATACGAGTATTTGATTAAGTATGTTATATACGTCGCTTAAAAGAGCCGCGGGCCTACTTTTGCATAAGGCTCCATTGCCTCAAGAGAAAAAAGTTACTGTTTTTATGACAAAATTTAAATAATTCATGCGATTCAAACCGTGAGGAAATATTTTCAACCTCAACACACATTAAAATTGAAACCAAAATGAATACTAATTAAGTAATAGTAAATAGTTATCGTTCTTATTTTTTTTTAAAATATAAAAGATGTTTATCAGTAAAAGATAATGATGCATCCGTTTTTTTTGTAGCTTTGAAATGATAATTTTCAACGAACTTCCTAATGGTTTCAATGCTTTTGTTTTTTAAAAAATGTTTTTATTTTTTTTTTTGGTTTCTTGTTTAGCAAAAAGCTTTGTTTTCTTTGGTATCGTAATGTCTGAACTGCAAAATGTTTTGTTCGATCATTGGCAGATAAAACAGCTTTCATTTTGCCTTTTCATATATCTAAGTTCAAAAAGGGGAAAAGATACTGAAACAATATTCAATTTTTTTAAACAATTTTACGGTCGTTGTTTTGAACAACAAAGCCGTAAAAACGAAATTTGAACTTCTTTTTGCGTGAAGAAAAAATGACATGTTGTTTTCTTTATGTAGAACATTGTATTTAATATCACTTAAATTGTTTTTCTTGCGATTTGTCACATTTTTTTTCTCCTGATAAAAGTAAAAAATTAAAAAATTTGTTTCACTTTATGAATCATTGCATTAAAGAATAACTTTTTTTTGATATGATGGGGGAAATTTTTATTAATTCATTCACGTTCAATGAAGAATTTTCTTAAAATTATTTTTTTTTTATGTTCTACTTTCAAACTCTTTTTCCTTAGCTTATGAGAACTGATGTTGCAGCTTAAATTTGTTTTGAGGCACACACACACACACAAGGCCTATCATTACATTTGTAAGAATTAGTATTCCTTTAAGCCAGTATTTCCAGTAACTAAGGATCGCGATCTCAAATGGGGTCGTGTAACTTGGCCCCGGGGGCGCCAAAAAATTTTTGGTTTTGATGTATTGTTTTTAAAAAAGTTACTTGATGATTTATAATAATAATAATTTAATTGTTTATTTAGATTCTTACTGGAGAAAGCCATCTTACTTTGTGAGACTGAATACCAGTATCCCAATTTAAGTCATCCATCGTCATCGAGTTGCCTCTCTTCTCACCTCCATTGTAAATAGCCAGCACACCAGTCACACCTTCATTAGCATCTAAAACTCCCCTTTTCTCTAAAGTTTAGGCGATGTTTATTACTGCAAAACAATAATGTACTACAAATAAAACACATATAGAAGTACTCACCCAAGCATGTATAAACTTTGCGCAATGCTTATGGGGTCACATAAAGATTTTGTACAAAAAAAAAATGGGTTCACCACCCTGAAAAAGGTTTAAGAACCCCTGCTCTAAACTATAGGCAAGGACCTCTTGACTTGTTGAGGCCCTGGGCACCTACACAAATGTAGCCCCCCCCCCTATGACCCTTAAAAGTAGACAGTACATAGCAAACGTTGTCAAATACTCGTACAAACAGCAACCCGAAACGAACAAATGTGTATGACTTATAATCGTACAAATCGGCTCGACCGACTACACTCTTTGACTTAAGGTATTCGACTACATTTGGAACCGTGATTTTAAAAAAGTGGATAAATAAATAATTTTCATGATATTTAGTGTCACTTTGATTAGAATACATGTATAAAATTGTTTTAAGGACACATTTTTTGACAAAAAAATTATTTAAATACAATATTTCGGCAAAAAATTAACTTAGAATAACCTTTTTTCAAAATGTTCTCCTTTTGTGAAAAATGCATCTATTATAGTAATATTTTGCCTGTATATAGCTCAGACCTCCGTACAGAGGCTCAACTATGATTTTTGAAACATTCACATTATTTTCAGTTACAACCCATTGAAATAATGATCGGCATTTTTTTCTTAAAATTTCTCCCCTCTGTTGTCGTAAAACATGGATAAGCCTACTTCTAAGTTATATAGTTCAAAAATTCTAGTTGAGCCTCTATACAGAGGTCTGACCTATATACAAGGCAAAAAAATTATTTTAATAAAATATTTTTTGCAAAAGAGAATATTTAAAAATGGTCATCTATGTCATTTTTGTCAAAATAGTGTATTAATAATTTTTATTGTAATACTATTCTTAAAAAATTTTATATACATTTTTGTAATCTAAGTGACACTAAATACATAAATATTTTTATTTATACGCTTTTGCAAAATCACGGTTCCGAACGTAGTCGGATACCATAAGGAGTAATAATGGTGTATGGGGGTAGACCTAGGCCTATATATACATAGACGACGGTTATCTCATATAGCCAGTTGGCATATTGTCCGAAATTCCCAGTTTTTGGGAGTATACAACCGGAAATAACATTTGATATTGAAGTTATTCAAATTATGATCTTATTAAGGCTCAGTCGAGAACGAGACCAGGCTCCGATTGAGGCCGAAGCCCTGGGCCCAGTTGGCCTATGCCTTAAGACGTCTCTGGCCATAGGTTTCCAAAATGGTTCCTCCGAATCCTTGGGAGCCCTTGTGATGGCCGAGGGTGTCCGTGGAAAATTAAAACTAATTTGGGGACGCGTGAACAATGTTAGGGAGGCTGCGAAGGGCTTACAATAAAGTAAAATATTTATAATCCACTTCTATTACAGTGAAAATTAAAATAAATCAATAACAATTTTAACAAGTAAAAAAAAGTTAAAGTTAAATTTTTTTTAAATAAAATTGGTCTTATCATGGGTGCTGATGTCTATGCATATTTAAATAGGAAAGAAATCGTTCCACTGTGCCGAATAACCTGTCTAAAATATGGCAGCATAAAAGAGTCGAACATTTAATCAACAGAAGAGACGCCCGAGATGTGACATGAATGCAACAAATTTACCTTAGTTTTAAAAAAGAAAGTAATATTATTCTTTGTACTGTACAAAGATAGCTACCTCATTGAAAAATATATGCATCCATATTTTAATTAAAAATTATAATTTGAACAAATACTATTTCAGACATCACAATATTTTACCTGTGCTTTATTTTTACGTCAACATTTACTATCCAGACCATCAAAGTTATATTTATAATTTTCTATTACGCATTGAAATAGAGTTACTTCGCATGGAGGTTCATGGTCAAATTTTTGGTATAAAAAGGGTGTCCATGAGCACCA
This sequence comes from Trichonephila inaurata madagascariensis, assembly GCA_019973955.1. Taxonomy (NCBI): domain Eukaryota; kingdom Metazoa; phylum Arthropoda; class Arachnida; order Araneae; family Nephilidae; genus Trichonephila; species Trichonephila inaurata. The sequence goes on from BMAV01012622.1 coordinate 8,804, forward strand.
TTGGTGTAGCTAGTCCTGAGTAAGCGCTGTATCAAAATTCCTTGGGGTCCCTTTTTGGGTCCTTTTAATATTTTATTATTTTCTTACACATATTGGCTCCTGTATCTTGGGGGCAACTTATCATTGATTCGGTGGTAGCTACGCCCTGATGAGCACATAAGTTTGGGAACCACTGCTGTAAGCTAATATATTCATATATAGGTTAATGCTTAAAAAATAATATACAGTCGAACCTGTTTTTGTGTGGTCTTTTTTTATGCGATCTTTTGTGTGTGATTTTATTTTTGTGCGATATTTTTTTATGCGGTGTATGAATTTCAATGGCTTTGGCGCCACTGTAATGTTTTCTATCTATTTACTAGTGGCGCAACAGAGAATGTTAGGCCCCCCTCCCCCTTGAAAGTCAGATTTCGCCTTTAATATTTTATAAATTTGGTAAATACATATTTAGCGTTTGTCAAGCCCCTTTGGGGTCCTATCCTGCCCCGTGACAGGACTCCCAAGGTTTTAGCTCCACTGTAATGTTTTCTATCTATTTATACCAGTGGTGTAACGGAGAATGTTTGGACCCCCCGAAAGTCAGATTTTGCCTTTAATATTTTATAAATTGGGTAAATACGTATTTAGCGTAAGTCGGGCCTTGGGCCCCTAGAGTCCCCCCTCTCCGTGATGCGGGGGTGTACGTTACGCCACTAAAATGTAGACACTTCAAGAGGCTCAGTTCATTTCTTATAAATAGTCTCATGACAATGGCATTCAGTTGCTTTCTCTCAAAGCCCCAACAGCCCGCGCTTGATTGAAGACGAAACTTTCAATGATAATGACATTATCAATAATTTGATTAAATTTTGAAGACGGATAGAAGCCAAAATTCTTTTAGAGCGGATAAAAATATGCAGGGGTTCCAGCTTCAACAAATTGGAAAAACTTTTCTTAAAATAGATACCAGTTAAGAAAGGATATAAAAAATTCCCAAAAGGGCTTCAATCAGGTATAGCTGGTTATCGGGACATTTTACAACAACTTTTGTGTGTGTGACCACCGTCCTTCGTCACAAAAACTTATCTCTTACTTTATGTTGATAAAATAAAAATTAAAATTGCACCTTCAGTGAGCGCGCGCGCGTGAAAGCGATTTTGAAAATATTCATTACAGGACTTTGGATTACGATGGTAGCGATGAACATGTATGTGCATTTTAAAAGACTTACCCATATTTTAAAAGAAAACATATTTTTTAAAAAATGTTTCCATGTGTAATTTTTAAATTATTTATTTTGTTAGGGAAAGAAATTTACAAAATTTCTTAAATAATTGGCATATTTTATAAATGCGACTTTTTTATGCGGTCCCTATCCTCCACAAAAAAATTTTTTTTGTAGTTTTTTATAGTGGGTTATATGTAAATTTATGAAATTTTTTAACACTTTTTTGCGATTTTTTTTTGCGGTCCCTATCTACCCAAAAAAACAGGCCTTTTTTCCCCCCAATGTTCTTATAAATACCCAGAGCAGTGCTTCTCAAAGATAGTCGCGACCCAATATTCAATCAAATTTTTTTATCGCGCCCCCCCCATACAATAAAATTTACTGAATTCATAATGACCACAATTTTAAGTTCCACCGGGGTATATAAACGTCTCCCTAGTCAAACGGTAATTTTCCCCCGGGGTATATATACGTCTTTCCGAAGTACGATCTCTTCTCTACACTGCTATCCATATAATTTTTCCGAAGGCTTTGGAATGCAATAAAAGGACCTTGACAATGTTTGTCAAAGATTTACTCTTTCCCATTATTTTCTCTTCTTTATTCTTCACCCTCCCGTAGAAAAAACACCACATACGCATTCCTACGTGGAAAATAAATCTCGTAAATTTTAATCGACAGTTAAGGGATTAATTATAAGCCGTACAAATTATAAAGATAAGTGTTAATATTTGTATATAATTTTATATATGACAATCCCATGGGGTCACTGTTAATTATTAAACTTGTTCTTAACTTAGGATTGTTAAATTAATTATAAAATACATTGTGTAGTTCTGATACATTTATATCACTAAATGTGTATTTTATTTTTTATTATGTCAGAATATATTTTGTTGTTTACTTTCAGTAAATTAATAATTTTTTAAATAATCTTTTGTTTTTGACTGTTCAATATGCTCGCGCCCCACAGTTTGAGAAACACTGCCCTAGAGTCTTAAAGCTTTTTATTGTCATTTCAGTACAAACTGGAGCCCGTGCCCTTGATGGGTCGGTCTGCCATATTAGGCGACCAGAGGAACAATTACTTCTGCGACGTCGCTTGTGGCAGAGGTGAATCCGCAGATAGTACCTTTGCAGTCACCAAGTCTGGGCTTTTGTGTGAGTTCAACGGCCGAAGACTGCTGGACAAGTGGGTGGAACTGAGGGTGAGTATTGTGGTGGGAAAAAGAAAAGAAAGCTGATTACATAAAAGCCAAGAAGAAGCTTTAAAAAAAAGGAATGCTCACTTTCGTAATTTCTTAACAGTTAAAAGTCAGACTGTTGAAAACTGTTCAAAAGCTTGCGGCTGCTTTCGCTTTTGGTGATGACTCAGAATGAAAAGAAAACTATAGCCAACAAACGTAACGAGTTGATGATAGGGATGAAATAAATGAAAAGAAACTATTTTTACAACTAAAATAATCATAAAATAACTCAACATATTTTTAACAGTATTTTCTGAAAATTAAATTTTGACCATTATTGCTTAAAATCGGTGTGAATTTGTTAATTTTTTTTTAACAAAATTGTCAAATATGTAATGAATATTTACCTTTTGCTATCTGTTTTCCTTATGAGCTTCTTAAAAACAATATAGTTTCTCACCTTAATCTTTTTTTAATTATTGAAACCAAGTACAGATTAAGAGAACACATTATCCTAAAAATGATCACAAATATCGAAAAAAATTATCATTTTGATTGCACAACTTTTCTAAATATGTGTACAAAAATTCGTTGCTGTAACTACATTGTTTAGCCAGTTCTGCAACTTTTTTTACAGTATGTCAAAGTGAGAATCGAAAATAGAGCGTGTGACGTTTCTATTTTGCTGAACTTTAAAACTTTAAATAACTTTTTCTCAGTTTTTTTTTCATGATAATCGTGCATTAAAATTTTTTTATATTCAATGCAACGTTTTGAAACTTTTTTCTGGTTGTTTTATATAATATGTTTGATGATTCTTTCCAAGGAATAAGAATTTTTATGTAAATAGTTATTTTTTAAAAAAAATCGCCAAAGTGTTCGAAATAGCTGTTTTTTACTGTTTTTATAGTCTTCGGCACGAAAAAAAAATTACAGAAATAAATTTATCACTCTTAATACCAATCACATGCGCAGAATTCTGAGGAATATTTCTAAAAATGTTAGAAAAAATTGTTAAAAATTATTAAAACTTGTAAAAATAGTAAAATTTTAAATAATTGTTTGCTAAAAAAATCATTTTTTTTTCATCTGAAAAATATTTTTTATGTGTGTTTATATAGGGTACATGTAAAAAAACCATTTCTAAAAACTGTTATACAATTCATAAGCATTTATACACACAGAAATTATGAATATTTATGTTAATCATTTTTAAACATCGAACACGAGAAAAATAATTAACATTATATTTAAAAATACAGGAACGCATAATTAACTTGCCATTATGTAAGAAAACACTTTTCACACTTTTCTTTTTTCACTTTTCATACGGCGATGTAAATTCTAAATTAACTATAAAATTTCGAAATTAGATATGCACGGGAGAGATGCTTAAAAAATTACGAATAAAAAAAAAAAGAGATAAAAAAAATTGTTATTAATTAAGTAATGATCGGAATTACACAAATCCCAAATTTGCTTTCAAATTATTTTATATTTAAAAATAATTGCACATATATTCTTTTATGACAACCGTCTGGAAAAATCCATATGCATTCTATTCTATTCATATGTATTAGAAAAATAAATACTCTCGTTCGGGAAACTCTCATAAGATTGGTTTATAGAAGCTTCACAAATCATGACATTAATAATCCAGATGTATTAAAGCTTATTTTTGAAAAAAACACTTCATCTACACTTTTAGTTTTGAGAATTTTCATTTGAGAGCGAGAAAAACCTCTTGCATTAAATTCTATGAATTAAAAGAATAATTAGAACAGCAGTTATTATTAGTAGAAAGCTAATTATTTCCAAATATGGTATTCGCGTTCAGAGAAGCTGCAACAAATATGCGAGAATTTATAGTTTATGATAGCAATTCGCAGATTTTATCCTCAATGTTTTAATTTGTTGTTGTTGTTGTGTTGCTAATGCCACCTGTGTCTGACGGTGTCAGATCGAGGACCACGAAACTCATAGCTGCAAAGAGCTAGATATACGCCTGTCGTTAGTCATAGCTTTGAGCACCACACAGATAACAGTACGATTTGGCTTGGTTCCCTCCCAATTTTGAGGGGAAGCACCCTGGGGGAGAATCAGGGGACTCCCACCTCTCTTCCTCTTCCACCAACCTCTTTCATTTTTTGATGATTGAAAATGTAACTTATTTCAAAAATGTGGTGTCCCAATGAAGTATATTTTGAAATTTTTTAATGTAAATAGATATTATTCAAATTTAATGTTACAAAAGTTGATATGTTGGTATTTGACCACATACTTTGGATTTTGATACTTTTAACCTAATTCCAAATCTTCCAACTTTAATAACTTTCTCTCCTGAATTTTTAAAATTTCTTCTGGAATCGTAGATAAAACACGCAAACAATTTATTTCACTACTAATGAAAAACAACTTGAATTTATGCAAATAAATGATTGTATTACCATTAAACTGAATCAACAAGCCTCAAATGTAATTTTTCTAAATGAACTTTTCAAATAAGTGTTTTTATGTACGAATATATCAAAATTCAATTGCATTGAAAGAATAAGTAGTATAGTTTACAACAGACAGACAGACAGAAAAAATTTATCCAGCGATAGATTATGCATTAGTATAATATACTCCATCGAAACTAAAAACTGAATAATATTTTTTGTTTGTTTCGTTTTTCACTATTTTCATATAAATTAGTTCTTAATCTCTCTTCTTTTAATCTAAAATGAAAGAATGGAAGTTTCAAGCATTATCTTTTAAGAATAAAAACAAGCAGATTTTTTTTTCATTCCTACCTCCTTTCTTATGTTCACCTAATTCGATAATCACTAATCTACAGACCAAAGTGTGCTCTGGACATTTTTAATAACTATAAATTCAGATTCTGGAAAAAATTGGAATCAAATATTAATAGTGGAATTCACTGTTGCAAAATGGCACGAAAGTCTGACCCGAAAACAACACAGAACAGAAAACCGATGTGCGTTTATTTACGTAGATCATTACTTGTAGACTTTCATTTAATTCAAAATCCATGTTTTTAAGACTAGTTCTATTAATAGTAAATAATGATAGTAAGCAAAATTTTTTATCTTTATTTCTTTAGATATCTGTTGCATACAGCATAACCGTTGGCGAAAATTTGATTCTCATTGGCTGCTCCGACGGCATAGTGAGATGTTTCAGCCCCATAGATTTGCATTTCATTTGTACATTGCCAAGACCACATTATTTGGGTGTAGATGTTGCCAAAGGACTCACTGGAAGGTAAGTCTCCTGGTTGCATAGTATTTGGCGTTTCGAGATTGCATGAAATCTCTAGTACTCTTTTCATAACATACTATTCATATTTTTCAAACTAAATTGTTTATTAAATATTGATTTATTTATTTTGTGATAAAAAGACTTGCTATTGCAGGGGTGGCCAAAACCCAAACCCAGTCCTTCAGAAAAACATTATAATTCCGTGGGCTGCATATAAATTTTTTTCCTTCATATTAGATTTGGACCCATTATAAACATTTATTGGAGTGAAAATTTAAAACAGATTGACATATCATTATTTTTTTCATTGTTTTTAATGCATAAAAACGTAGATAATATAATATATATATAATAATAATGCAATGATCAAAAAATGTTTTAATTTTATTAATGGAGAAGGGGTGGAACCTAAATGACCTTTGCAGCCACTTCGAAGAACTTTACAATCCGGGTCCATATAAAAATATTCTTTATATTAGATTTGGGTCCATTACAAACATTTTGTTGGAGTGAAAAATTTAAAACAGACTGATATATTTTATTGTTTCATGTATACAAACTTAAATAGTATAAAATGCATTTTAAAAAATGATTTATTTATTAGTAGATATTTGTTTCTCAACTCTTTCACCTAGTTTTTGCAAGTCGATCTCAAATGCGTGTGCGCATCGTAATTGACGTTGTAGGTTTTCGTCCGTTAAGTTTGAACGTGATTTATGTTTAATAAATTTAATTTTCAAAAAAAAAAAAGGATTTGCAGTTACAGAATCAGCGTGATAAAATAGAAACAGTTATGGGATTTATTTGTTAAAAAATACACTAAAAACAAAAATATTGTACAAAATAGTCGTATTTTGTAAAATTGTAATGAATCTCGCGGGCCGTAAAATTATTCAAGGCGGGCTACATACGGCCTTTAGGGCCGTGGATTGGCCAAGCCTGTGCTATACTGTTGTTTTAATGAATTTTAACATTTATTTTGATCATTGCCATCCGTGGGGCAGCAGCTTAGAATGGCTTAAGGTCTTCTGAACCAGACGTTTCCAATTAACTCTCCTGACAGCCAAACTCCTCCAGTTCTTAGTTTTAAGAACCAAACAGTCCTCCTCTACTTGCATCTATCCATAGAAGACTATGGCTTCCTTTTCTGGTGTCATATGGTCAAGTTGAAAAGAGATTTCTTTTCCAATGTTACTGTCGCTGATACGGATAACACGCCCAGTTCAATTGAGAAGATTTATTTTAATGTAATGGACAACAGCTGGCTCTTTAAACATTCGGTATAATTCAGTTTTGCGTCTTCTACGTCAGATACCATTTTCTGAATTCCCCCGAAAATACTTCTCAGGACCATTCAAAAGTATCCAAGATCGCTCCATGGTCATAGTTCGAATATTCGAAGCCTAAGTCAGAACAGAACGGATTAAGGTCTTGCAAAGTATAATTGCTTTGACTATCTAGATAAAAATCCAGATCTAAGTTCAGTCGAACCTCTTTTTTTATGAATTTCTCTATTTTGCGAACTTTTTCCTGGAACCAGGAACATTTTACTATTTTCTTTGTAAAATAGCCTCCAAATAGAGAAATGCACTTTCTATTTAACGAACTTTTTCTCTTGCAATTCTATTTTTTTCTCCCTGTTTTTAAAATATTTCAGGACATTTTTCAAATTATTCTCTCTTTTAGCACATTTTTTAATAATGATCAATGACACTGTTTTACCAGATAGCTAAATCCCCTAGAGCAATAAAATATATTGTCATTATTTTTTAAACAAGAAACTAAAATAAAAGTAAGAAAGAAAAGTGAAAAGAAAGTGAGCTAAGAAAAAGGTCTGCAATGTAACTTAAAAATAAATACGAAATATATATATGTGCTTACCTACATAACTACAATAAAATAAACTTAAAGTTTAAAACCGCGTTTAAGAGCAAAACACAAGATTCAAACATGATAATAATAGTCACCAATATAATAACATTAAATGATGTATTTGTTACGAAACAATGCAAAATACATTAAAAAATAAAACATTTTCTTCAAAAGTTAGTGCTCATAGTTATAGTTAGAAGGAAACTTAGTCTGTGCATACTGTCAGCCTATCTTGAATATTTCGATATATATTTACTAACTGCTAATCTTCAGGCCGTTACCTCAAATATCTTGCTGGTTCTCTAGTCGACCGCGATCGACTTAATGCCCACATTTGTTTTAAGGAAATGAATTAGAATTACATTTCATATGCTAGTCATCGGTAAAAAATTGGAAATTATTTAGTTTGCTACAAAATTATCCCAAAAATATATCGTTGAAGTGAATTTCCTCTATATTTGAATTAAATAAAATACACCATGGCTTAAACCTACTAATTGCAAATATTCTTTTTTTACAAGAGCCGTATTAATTATTCTGTGTACAAATTGGTTAGGCTTGTAGAATAAATGCTGAAAAAGTATACTCATATTGAACATGCATATAGCCTAAAAGATTTTTAATTGTTTGTTTAGTGATTATAAACATAAAAGAAAAAAAAATTCTCTCGAGTTTACAAAAGTCGATTGTATTTTTTAAAAAAAATAAATTGATATAATAATTAGTTTTCCTTCATATGCTTCAGAAAACGTCTGACAAAGATTTTAAAGTTGTGATTATTCTTTTCTTACCCAAAAATCATTTTTAATGCTTCGCTGAATCATTGATTGCCTTGCATATTTTAGCAGTACAATACCTAATTTATATATTAATCTTCTTTATAAATAAATTACACGGAAAATTGTTGTAAACGGTTTAAAA
>BMAV01012623.1:0-11514 GCA_019973955.1 Trichonephila inaurata madagascariensis
GTGGAGCAAATGCTTTTTTATCGAGAAAAAATTTGCCTTGAGGGAGAAAAGACTGCAAGGAATTTCTATCTGAATGCAAGAAAGGATCCTTGTTTTTAAATTTTTGTTTAGGCCCCAAAAGAAGATTCTGAGCAGTACAGGGAACCATGGAAATACGAACTAAAAGTTGGGTGAAAAAGTTTTTTTTGGTTCATTACAACAATAAAAAATATTTCCAAGGAAAACTGAAAAGAATTTTCTACATCCGACTGGAAAAATATAGGCCATAAACTAATTTTTTTTGTTTTTTTAATTCAAATAAGCTCATGTTCTCCAAGGCTAGAGGGATTTACAATTTTAGTCTTTTAGAAATGTTTGTTGGTGTAGTTCATAGCTTTTCTTAATTGGAAGTTTTTCATGTACTGGGCTCATAGATGGATTGTGGAATGTATTTAATTTGAAATAAAATTTTTTCATTACAGGTTACCAATGAAACCTTTTCTTTTCATTCGGGAGATTTTTTTAAAAATTGAATAAAATTTAATTTTTTACCTTTTAAAAAACAAAATAAAAAATTTATTTATTCCTTTTTTAAAAGGCCCCACTTGAAAACTTTAAAATTAAAAAAAGCAGTGGTCTTAAAAACATTAACCCCTTTCCCTTTGTAAAAAAAACAAATAAAAAAGGGTGGGAAAAAAGGGGCCGTTTAAAACCCTTTTTTTTAAAAAACCAGGATTTATATTACTATTAAAAAAATGTTTGAACCTAAAAAGTTTATTTAAAATAAAATTTGATTTTTTTAAAAAAATTATTTAAAAAAATTTAATAAAAACATTTAAATTTAAAAAACCACAAGGATTCCTGAAACATTTTTAATGCCATTTGGGACACTGTATATAAACTTTTTTTGGAAAAATGCAAGATATATGCCCATTAAAAATTTAATATATGTTTTTACACCTGCAGCTTATAAAATAATGAATAGTAAATTAAAAAATCAATTTAAAAAAAAATTTTATAATAATAAAAAATTTTTTTATTTTTTTAAAAATTAAAATTTTTTTGAATATTTACCAAAAAACAGGAAAAATTTTCTAAGTACAATTTTTGGGTACCATGATCAAAAGTTTGCCCCTGTTTCTAACTTTTTTAAATATTAAAACGGTAAAAATATAGAACTCAAAATCTTCAACCTGGAAATATCCGCCTGCCACTTTTTAGGAAAATTTTTTCGTTTTATGGGCCTAAAAGGAACATAATCATTTTTGGGGCCCAAAAACAAAAAATTTAAATTTTTCGGAAAGAATACCTGATCTTTACTACAAGTTATTCATCTGATTTCAGCCCATCAAATTTCCCTTTTTGTTTTTCAAAAATTTTTAGAAACATATTTTTTTTCTGGTTATCCAATTTTACCTTCCTTTAAAAAGTATTTTGTGCCTTTCTAAAAAATTTAGTTTAAATTAATAAGAAAAAAAAAGTCTTTTTTGCCTCATATTATTTAGTTTTTTAAAATTTCTTACTTTCTAAAATTTTGATCAATTTTTAAAGTTAAAAAAAAAAATTTTTAAAAAAGTTCTTTTGAAAAAATGAAAAACAAACCTTTTTTGAAATTTTTTAAAAATATAATAAATTCACCCACATTTTCATCTTTTTAAAGAATTTTTTAGACAAAAAAATTTTTTTTTTCCCGGGATTTTTAAAAAAGAGAAGATTTAAATTCCCTAAATTTACCCCCTAAAAAAAATTTGTTTTTAATATAAAATTAAAACGTAACTTATTTTTAAATTTTTAAAAAAAACTTTTGAAAATTTTTTGATTTTTAACCTCCTTTATGTAAAAAAATTTTTGTTCAAAAAAAATCAGTTTTAAGAATTATTTTAAATTTTAAAAAGCTTTTAAAAAAAAAAATTTTTTAAGTTTTTAGGTTTTTTTGAATCAAACAAAAAAGGTTATTTTGAAAATTTTTTCCTTTTTTTTAATTTTTTTTTAAAAAGTAAAAACGAAATTTTTTAAAATAAAAAATAAGAGCCTAAATCCTTTATAATTTTAAAAAAGAAAAAAAAAGGGGAAAAACAAAAAAATTTTCCAAGACTATTTGGACAGGAAAAAAATAGGAAGAAAAATTTTTTTTAAAAATTTTTGAGAAAAAAAAGTTATAAAGAAAATTTTTAAAAATTTAAATTTTTTAATTTTAATGTTATTTTCCCTTAAGTTCTCATTAAAAGCTTTTTTTTAGTTAAATGATGAAAAATTTTTTTTTAAAAACAAATTTTTTTTTAAAATTTTTGTAGTATTTGTTACTACCAGATTCTGCCTTAGCAATATTTTCAAAAAAGTTTGGGTTTAGAACAAAATAATAAGAATACTAGGTCGCTAAAAATCAAGGTCCTTATTTTTTTTTTTATTTAAAAAGGGGGATCCCTTTAAAAAATACAAAACATGTACTACACATTTTACTTTTAATGTATTTTAAAAAATATTCTCATAGAAATATTTAGTTTAATCCAAACTGATTTGGGGAATCTAATTGCAGTATCGCATTTTTACATCATTTTCAGTAGTATTCCATATACTAAAGTATTTTGTCATAGAAAACTCGGGTTTTGAAAAAACAAAATTAAAATTTAATTTATTTTCCACTGAAAAAGTTATTGTGCTCAAAAAATTTTAAATTGAAAAAAAACCCTCAGTCAAAAAACTTCAAATATTTTAAAACTTATTTGTTATAGATCTAAAATTTGTGGTGGCTAGTTTCCCACAAGAAAATAAAAAAATTTTTTGTGGGGAACTGTGTAGAGCCCCCACCGATAATTGTAACACTGAATTTTAATTCAGAAAAATTTGCTTTAAAAAGTCTGGAAATAAAGTTTTTTTTAAAACTTTTTCCAACTTAAAAGGAAAAAACATTGTCGTTTTTTTTTTAATCAAAACTCTTATTATAAAGGATAAAATAAAATATTCATAACAAATTTCACATTTAAAAAAAAATTGATTTTTTTATAAAACGGTTCTAATGAAAATATAAAATTTCAAAACACGTCATCCGATAAAAAAATTGAAAACCGAACATAACAAAATTTATTTTTTTTGGAAAACATTTGCGCGCGGGCCCTGGTTGGCGCGACTTTTAAAAAACGTCAACTTCCGCGCTGTCCTTCGGATAGCAACCCCCCCAGAAGGCGTAATGTAAAGGCGCGAAAAGGGAAAATATTTTCTTTCAAAATTTTTACTTTTTAAAAATTAAAATCGGTACTGAAAATTAATTGAAAAAATTTTTTTTAGTTTTTTTTAATTTAAAATAAATACATAAATTTCCCCAATCCAATTAAAAACCCCTTTTTAAATCCATTTAATTGGCTTTTTTTCAACGAAGGAAACAGCAAAAGAAAAAAAAAGGGCCCTTCTGAGTTTTTTTGAAAATTTTTTGAAAAGTATTCTTAAAAACATATCCCCGCCCAAGAAAGAAAAAAATCGTCAAACATTCCCAAAAATGTTTGAAATTATTAGGAACAACCCAAATATAAAAAACCAAAAAAAATTAATTTTGTGTTATAACAAAATATTACTTAAAATTAAATATTTTATACCAAAAAATAAAAAAAATAAAAAATAATAATAAAAATTTTTTAGGAAAATAAATTAAAAAGTACCCCCAATCTTCCCATTACTACAATTGGCGCGCTTAGCAACTCGAAAATTAATTAGCGCCAACCAGTCCTTTTAATTTATCCTATCTTTTTCCCTTGGCGAAGTTTAAGATGGGCGCCAAAGCGGGCCCATTGCAACGGAAAAAGGATCGTTTAAAAATTGCATTTAAACTAAATGATTTTATAAAAAGGGAAAATTAAGTTTTTAAAAAATAACACATAAATTTCCTTTTTAATTTTCAAAATTTCATGAATCCTAAGAAAATTATCGACGCATTCAATTTTGAGAAAATGCCATACCTCTTTCACGACGCTTCCCCCACTGTTGAACTCTAATTTCCTTTCCCGGCAAACATTCCCCATTCCCCTTTCTTGGCATAATCCATTGCAAACATCTGAACTTAAACTTCCCTTAACCCCCGTAGAAATAAAAAATGGTTGAAAAAAAGGTTCGAACTTAACAAATATTTTAAATAAAACAATTAAAAAATCCTGGTAAGAATTGTTTAAAAGTGGAAAAATCTCAAAAATAAACGGAAATTTGGCACCAGAGAAAGATGCATAACGGGCGTTCCGAAAAGTTTTCATCGGTTGAAAAGCACCCAAAAACCCTCCTTGGAGAAAGGAAACCGCCCCCCCAACAAACCGCCAAATCAAACGGCTTTTCATTTTTTTCGATTTCACCTTGCGTTTTATAAAATATGCCAAATGAATCAAAGCAAAAATAAATAAAATGAGAATCTCAAAAGCTGGAACACAAAATACCATTGCTAATTTTGTACTTTGAAACCGTACCCACTACATAAACAATACTTATCTAGATGGCTAAAACCCTTACGGAATGAAATTAAATATGACGATTTCTTTTAAATTATAAAATTTCAGAGAAAGCCACCTCTTCCACACCCAAAAAGCTCAGCTTTTCCCCCCTTTCGCTGTTCCCTCGGGTATGTAAAAATCCAAAAATTTAATGTTTACCCTTCCAGAAAAAGGGCGCAACCTTTGAAAATATTAAAAAAATGAACAAGCACTCAAAACACTTTTTAAACAAAATGCTCCATGCAAAAAATTTAAAAAAATTTTATGAAACTCATTCGGTACAAAACAAATTGAATTAAATGTACCAAAGGGGTGCCTTTTTGGAGCGTTATTGGTATTTCCCAAAAAAACTTACGTTTGAAAGTTCATGCGAACTATCCTTTATTCTGCTTTCCCGGGATCAAAAAAATTGAAAAAAATTCAAACTCTTACCAGAATTCATGGATGATATCAAAAAAAACCATTTCCAAAATAATTTACTCACCTTGTCTTAAGCGGGAAAGGGAAAACGCGCGCGAAGCGCAACCTTCCTTCCGAAGCTTCCCTTTGACTGCGCAGGGAAACGAATTTTTTGCCGCACAAATTAAAACAAAAACCCCCTGGTTTCGGGTTAAACAAATTGTGACGTCCTTGTGGAGGGGGAAAAATAAAAAGGTTTTGAACTCTTTCCTCCATGGAAAAAAAAGGGAGCCAATATGAATCGAGTGGGTAGCCTTTCAGTCCCGTCTCCTTCCCCCGTTTTCATGGTTGCTTTCCCTTTTTTGGCGAAAAATTTTTTTAGGCAAATTAGTCTTTTTAAAAAAAGTTGCGGCGGGGTTGCGCAACCTTGCTCTCCCGAAAAAAAACCGAAACAAACCCCCCTCAAGCGTGTGCGCTGCACTCGATTGGCTCTTCTTTTTTTTTTACCCTTAAAAAATTATTCATTTTTAAAAAATTCTGATGAGTGGGTATCGTGCTTTTTTGGTTCACGTAATGTATAACGTTACCGAGTGAAAATTTTGTCCGGCTTCGAACGTTTCTATTGCTTCCCAAAAACCAAGTCGATAAATTGCGTTTCGATTTTACAACCTAACCGTGAGTGATAAAGAAATGATATTTTTTTTCACACCCTTTTGTATTTAATTTTATGTTTCCTCCCTGAAAATTTAAAGTAATTTTATTTCAGATTATGCTTTAATGAGACAAATCATGTCACACTAGCGAAATGAAACAAAAGCACAAAAACTGTCCATTAAAATTTCCCTTTAAAAAGAAATTAGTCTTAAAAGTTCTTTAAATAAATTCGTCTCTGCCAATTACTATTATAATTTTTTGCTTTTAAGAAATTCTTACATATCAAAATATTTTGATGTTTTAAAATTTTTTTTTAAAGATTTTGGTTAAAAACAATCTGCTCAACCACACTTTAGAAATATTATGTTTATAAACTGTAACAAGTTGCTTTTTAGAACTCATAATAATAAAAGATATATACTTTAGGAAAGTATAAAATAACTTTGCCGGAATTAAATACCAAAAAGAAAAATACATTGTTTCATTGAATTTTAAAAAACAACTTTAGAACCGAACATTTTATATTTTATTTTAGTACAATGAAATTCTATTGATAAGATTTTTACCTTATTACACAACTTAAAAACTATAAATTATTACAGAATGTACGAAACAATTTCTTTTTATGAGAGAAAAATATATTAGAAAAAGTGCCTTTCCTCAAAAAAAATTTTTGTCTAAAACTATCAATTAGAATTTGGGACTACTCTTCCGTCGAAATGAAAGACGATAAATCTTCGTTTTATTAAAATCGATAGAAAACACATAATATTATTTTCTAAAAAAATAGCGTAACATTTAGTTACAATTGGAAGACGGGACTTGTGTTACACGGTTTCATTAAATGAGCAATATAAAAAGAATCGGTGTAAAAGGAAAAAAAAAAAAAAAATTAGAATTTTTTTTTATTTCGCTTAAAATGTATGTAATATCCACAAATGCCGAAAAACCAAACAAATATTCCTCGAAAAGTATTGCAAATAACTTGTTTTAAATTTTCAGAAATAAAAAGAAAAATTAAAGCTGTGTATTGATTTAATGATGTTTCAATACTTCTTTTTTCCTTTTTTTTCATTGCACACATTCGCGCACACTTACTTTTAAATTTCAGTACTATTTATGGAAAGAAAATTTTGATTCCATACTAAAAATTAATAAGAGGATGTTTGACGCCTGTTTGATTCGTGCTGCCATCTATTAAGAATTCCGAGAAACAAAATATTGCTGAAAAAAATAATTAGGGTGTCTGCCGGAAATTACTTGTTTGATTCGTGCTGCCATCTATTAAGTAGTTTGGTAAGCAAAAGATGATTGCAAGAAAAAATTTTATTAAGTAAATAACGATTCTGTTTTCGTTTTGACAATAAATACATAATGTTTAGTATATGTGAATGAATACAATAAATCATATAAATGTGAGTGAAGAATGTTGATATGCGAATCTTTTAAAATATGTTACACGCATCTTAAATATAATCCTTACACAAAAGGGATGTTTTTTAAAAAAGAGTATTTGAAGTTTTACTTTGTTTTATTTTACTTAATGAATTTTTAAAAAGAAGGAAATGGTACATTTGGTGATTTGGAAGTGCTGGAAAATGCTATATATTGGGGCGCTCTCCCTTTGAAATCATTTTGAAAGTAAATGTGGTTTCACAGCAGTTTGAATTCGAAAACATCAAATTCGTGACCCCGTCCTATATTTATTTTTAAAAAATACATTTTAAAAGTACATTATCATTTCTGAATTATCAAAATAGTAATTTGATATTTTTTAAGGACTGACAAATTATTATTTTCGTAATCTGCGCAATCGCAAAATAGAAATATTGTATTTACAAAAAAAAAAAATTCTTGCTTTTTATAACACTAATAATAAAATATATACTTTCAATAAGTATAAATTAATTTTGTATTATTTAAATACCAAAGAGAAAAAAGAAACTATTTCATTGAATTAAAAAACAACAATTTTGTATTCAAAATTTTTTATATTTTTAAAGTACACAGAAATTCTTTTAAGGAATTTATTTCTTATTACACATTTTTTGAAAACTATGGAATAATTTACCCCATCGTCGAAACTGGTTCTTAAAAAAAGTTTTCATTACGAAAAGAAAAAACTCCTTTTTTTTTCGAACATTATGACCAAAAAAGAAATTTTAGACCTCACGTAACGAAATTGAAAAACCCTTAAGCTGAAACTATTGATTACTTTTTTTTTTTTAAATTAGATAGTGAAGCATTGATCTTTTTTTCAATTAACGTGCAGTTTTTTTATCTGAAAGAGGGTATGTGTGTTGCACGGTCTCATGAAATTAACAATAACAAGAATCGGTTTAAATAAAAAAAAAAAAAAAAATTCGGAATTGTTTTTCCCTTTTTTGTTTTAAAATTTTAAAAAATATCTGAATGTCCAAAAAATTTAAAAAAAGGATATTTTTAAACAATATCGAAAAAAAAAATTACAAAAATTTTTTTAAAAATAAAAATCAATAATTTGGTTTTAATTTAAAGAAATTAAAAAAAAAAAAATTAAACTGTATTCTGCTTAAACACGTTTGAAATTTTTTCCCCCCCCACTATTTTTCCTTGAATAAAATAACATGTTTTGTGCCGTTTCAGATATTTGTTCCATTATTTTTAATTTTAAAACGATTCATCTTTAAGTAACTTATGGAAAGAAATTTTAATCCGGGGGTTTGAGGAAAAAAATTTTCTTTTGGAAGCTCCATCTGTTCGATCCGAAAACAAATAAAATACCATTAAAATCGAAAATTTTAAAAAAAAACCTTGTTAATTTAGTAAAAAATTGATTCTAGTTTTTTTTAAATTATTTTTTGAGAACGAATGTTTAATTTAAATAAAATAATATACAAGAAATAATTAAGTTCGTGCAAAGTATCAGTGTAAGGTAGTTTTATATGCTTCACTTATTATAAATTTTCTCGAAAAATATCAGTTGCATCCTGAATTAAATCTTTTTAAAGAAAGAGATGTTTAAAATAAATTTTTTCATATTTTGTTTAAAAAATTTTGTGATGTCAAATCCCTAGAAAATCAAAAATATTTCTAGAACAGTATTGCAAAAAATTTTTTTTTTAATTTGAGGGGGAATCAAACTTTGCTTTATTTTATATAATCATGTTTGAAACTAACCTTTTTTTCCTGGAAGGAAATAACTTTTTTCAGTCATTTTATATATTTCAGCACGTAAATCGTAATTTTTGTACTGTTTCATCAACTTCCCTTTAAATTTTTTGAAAGAGAAATTTGAACACAATAAAAATGGGGGAAAAAATTAATATATTTTTAGAGTTTTTAGGAAATTCCCCATTTGATTTTTTTTGCCATCAAGCATTTACAAAAAAAAATAAAAAAACCAATCTAGAAAAACATTTTTTTTAAAAAATACCTAATCAATTTAGTAAATTATGATTCTGTAATTCGATATTACACATTTTTTTTAGAAAAAAAAAAACCACTTTTTTTTTTTTCCCCTTTACACTAATCCTTTTATTAATTTTATCTAAATGCTACGCTTTTTTTTAAAAAAAAATGCCCAAGCAATTATTTGATTTAATAAAACAAATATTTATCTTTTTACTGAGGTGGAAGAATTCCCCGATTCAATTGAAGTTTCATCTCAAAAAAAAAAAATATCTTTTAAAAAACAAGTTCCCGGGTTTTTAAATTTTAAAAGACTTAAAAATAATTTTTACACTTTTGAAATCGAACAATTCCTGCAGATGGCAGCACCGCCTGGTAACCAATGCAGTGAAAATCTTTAACACCAAACTGAAGGGGCTGAAATATTTTTTGGGGGTTAAAAAAATTTTCCCAAAAGGATATTAAAAAAAAGAAAAAACATTCAACAAAATTAAGCTTATCAGGTGCATTTTTTTTCCATAGATATGCCCTACACTTAATAAAATCAAAGAAAAAAAAGCATTTACAAGTGCTCGCGCTTTTGAAAAAAAAAATATTTACTGAGTTTTTTTAAAATAATCTGATATTTTTTTAAAAAATTTAATATTTATTTTGCAGGATTCACACCCCAAAAGCGGGATGATTTTCAGAATAATAAAAAAATGCTGATCTTTTTTTTAAAAATTTTTTTTGAATTTTCTTCAGATTTTTGTCACTTACCTGAAGACAAATCGGTTTTTAACCTATATCCCCCTACTAAATTTGGTCAAAATATAAGGGAAAGTTTTTTAACTCAAGGGGGCAAATTATGTTGAATGTTGTAAATTTGAACCAAGGGGAATTCCAAATTTACATGATTTCTGTCAGATAGTGTGTAGTTCTCGATCAACATAAGTTTGTAATAATTGTTTTCTATTATCAACATAATATAAACAAATCATATAATAGCCCCAAATTTAACTGATATAACCACCCCAAAAAACTACCTAATTTTTTAACTCCTCAGAACTAATCCCGATAGAACAACTTGGTAAAAAAATTTAATTAACAACAGCATCCCTCCCCTTTTTTCCCCCCCCCTACTACCCCATCCGATACCTTGACCACTAGGCTACCGCGGCCACAAAGTGGTGGGATCGAACTGTCGCATTAATACAATCTTTTGTTGGACAATTCGATGAATGAGAAAGCCACGGTAGCCTAGTGGTCGAGGTGACGGACTCGTGGTTGGCGTGTCATGAGTTCGAGCCTAACGACGCTGAAGACCCTTCATGCATCGGGGCCGATGTACGTTAAGTCGATAAAGGCGAGGCTCAAACGTCCTTCCGTTAATATTATGTGAAAGTTAGGAGGGTGGGGGAAAAAGGGGGCCCCCAGTTTGTTTGTCACTTGACTTGGGATCGAAATTACGAAGTTTAGCCCTCAGGTTGCCTTATAGAGTGACGTTAATGTAACTCTCTCGTTCCATCTCTGGCATCTAACAAACGATGTTTATGTTAAACAAGTGAGTTGGATTCCTATGCTGCTCGTTCTCCAAGAAAAACATACCACAGTAAATAAAAGAGAAATAATTTAATGTTTCTTGTGCGGACCGATAGTATTTGATCACAGACCGGGGTTGCGGTACACAGTCTTAGACGACTGAGACGAAAGAAATCCCTATTCGGGCTAGTCGTTAAGTGCTTTTATTCCTTTCTTTTGTTATTTGCGACTTGCAGAAGGAGACGCCGCTGCAGGCCACTGCGTAATGCACTCGATTCAAAAAATAGTGTCGAAAGAAAATCATAAAAATTTTCAAACAACTAAAAGTAATTCAAATTATTTATTTACGTTCTATTCAAGAAAAGTGAACAGAATTCAAAAATTTGGGAAATGTTTTCCCACTTTAATCTCCGTATTTTCCTTATCTTTTAAAAAAAAGTATATATATCTCTTTTCCTAACGCGAGCCTCATAAAATGCTCCCGGCGTCTAGCATGAAACATTTTAAACATGTTTTTGTCACAAATAAACAAGCCTTTTACAAGACAACAAATGCAGCTTTGATGAAAGAGAGCGAAAAAAAATTATTTTCGAAAGTAGTGAAAAGAAGATTGTCTGGAAAATGAGGGGCAAATAAAAGCTTTTGGACAGAAAAAAGGGACCGAATTTACCTTTAGGAGAAATTAATTACATGCACCGTAAAAGAATCCAAAGCAGATGTGATAAAATCAGATTTTTCCTTTCAATTTCCCTTATTCGTGCTATTCATGGACTGTTAACGCCTGGAATAAGAAGATTTTTAGTGATGAAACATATTTATTTGAGCAGGGATATAAATCAAGTGTAGTTAGAAGAAGTAATGGTGAAACTCTTCGACACCAAATCATATTCAATAGACCCTAAAACACCCTTCTAAACAGATGTTTTGGGGGGTTTTCATTACAAAGGGCACACTAGACACTTCGATCTTCTTAAAAGCCTGATGAATTCTATACAATACATAGAAATTTTATGAAGTAGATGTTTCCATTCATGGAAACATTTGACGAAACATTTCAGCATGATTTGGCCTCTTGTCCACTCTACGACATTATTCCAGACTT
>BMAV01012625.1:0-39298 GCA_019973955.1 Trichonephila inaurata madagascariensis
TTGTTGAATTGAGTCTTATGCTTTTTTATTTCAAAATTTTTTAGCAATGTTGAATAATTTTTTTATTATTATTTTAACTTAAATATCTAAGGTTAGTTAATTAATGAATAATCCGCGCCTATGTAATATTTAAAAATAATGTGTTTTAGTTATTTAATAATGACACCTTCTTAAAATTCATCTTAAATTTTATTGAATTTATATTCATAAGAAAATTATTACGCAATTTGATACAAATTTAGGAAATAAATGCTTTGTGTAAAATAAATCCAAATACACAGCAGACATAGCACTAAATGCAAATATCTTAAATTTTATAAAGATAAGGTGTATAAGGTATACAGATAAATTAATCTTTTGTATGAAATTCTATATTTTTCGTAAAACAAAAAGTTGCAATTTTTTTTCCTTCAGTTTTCTTATTATCATTTAATATGTGTTTTAAAAAGATTCTCTCTCTCAAATATGTTTATATCTTTATTAAAGTTCATTTTTTATTTAAAATAATTTTACTTTTTTGACACGCTCACACAAAAAGATATTTACTATCTTTACTAAGGTTTAAGTGCCTAAGAATCTTCAGTGGTTATAAAATTCTTAACTTAAGGGGAGGATGGAGGAGAGAAATATAAAAGGCCTAAGATACATAAAGTGCATAAATATACTATTTTAGTCATTTATTATTTTTTAGTTATATAATGTTTTCATGTCAATCAAATTCGAACTGAAATCGAACTTTTAAGATCAGTTTTTATGTAGTATGATGCATATATATATATATATTAAAATAAAAGTGATTTTCAAGTATTGTTTCCTATAAAATTAAAATAATAATATTTAATTAAAATTTCCCAAATTCAAGACGAAGTAAATAAAAACAATTTGTAAAATTGCTTAGCTAAAGGATTTTAAATCTACATCAGAGAATATTTTAAAAGGGGATTTTTCAAATGCATTAGTTATGTTATGTGCGAATAAACACGATAATATTAAAAAATCTTAAGATTGAATTTGAAGAATTCAGTTCAGATAGAATAATATTATATTATATATCAACATATTTCCACGAATGTATTTTTCAACAATAAACAATGGGGAAAAGATTACAGATGCATACTTAAATAAAACCAGTAATTTCTGTAAACCCTTTTCAAACGCTTGATGTTAATTAATATATCATATAATGACAAGGAAAAAATACTTGAATTTAAAGAATTTTTACCTTGGAGAATATTGTTATAGGATTTACAAAAGAATACCGAATTGTATTGTGTGCGTAAATTTTAGAATAGATATGTATACAAAAGGAGAACAAAGGCTTTTTGTTAAATTTTCATTCGTATTGTTTTCAGAGGGGAAAATTACTTTAACATTTCAAATGTATTTAAAAGATCTTTATTTACTGCGTTGAATATACACTATAACAAAAACGACGCACCCAAGTAGGGTTGCCCGATTGTAATGAAATTTCGTATGCAAAGACATTTGTACCGAACAGGCAAATAATTAAAATTTGGTGTCAAACGAATGAATAGCGGAGCACAGGGACGGAAACTGTGCACTCAGCAGGTGTCTATAAGAAGCGATTTTCAATATGAATGTCACAATTTTCTGTTGCATTGCGATGGGGATCCTTTCCCAACGACTAAAAAAAATTATTGAAGGATTCCCCTTTAAAAACTGTCCGGTTTGTAAGAAGTTGTATCTTTGGGGATTAAAATAGTCAGGCTGGGCAAATCAGAGAATCGCTCTCTATGGGTCAAGTGATGCCCCCTTAAAAAGATCAAAAGAATGGGGGGCGTGGAAGATTTCAGCGTCAGAGGTAGCGGCGACCAGCCCCGCGATCGGGAGGAAATTGAGCCGACAACTTCCCGTGCCTGTTTCATCAATCAACCATCAGGGGGCGACCCCCGTGGTCCAAAAACCATTCATGAGGGCTGATAGAAAAAATTTGCTTAATGCTGCAATCTGCCACTCACGCATGCAATTTTCGAGCCAGATTCAAAGGGGCGGTTCGATCTTGAAATATGCTGACTGGGGCGTATAGATTTAGCAAACCATTTTCCCAAATGTGTTCTGAACCCTCGAAAACGTGTCTGGAGACCCCAGGGGGAGCCCGATCCTGCTTCCACATTGGGAAAAAGGTCCCCCCAGAATTTTTGGGCTGGGGGCCCTTTTTAAAGCCGAACCCGTGGTACTTAGAAGCCCCCTTTCAGCCCCAAAGGGCCTGACGACCCCAGAACTGTTTTGCTACCGTTCCTTTTGCAGAACCTTGGCCTTATTTCTTAGAAGATAAGGTCAGATAACATGTGGCACGTGTTGCTATGAACTGTCTTACAGCATGTCAAACACTTCCTTGGCCATCCAGATCGCCATATCTCTCTTCAATAGAGCATGTCCGGGATATGATGAGAAGGCGACTGCATCTACCAGAGAATGTTGACAACCTTGCCCAATGATTGGAACAAATTTGTTAAGAAATACCGCAGGAGAACATCAGGGTGCTTTATCACTCTGTGCCACGTAGTGTGGTAGCTTGCATCCAGGCTAGAGATGGGTCAACACCTTATTGAGATCGTTACTTTGTAACTCTGAAATAAATCATTCAATTTTTCGGAAATTTTAATCATTTTCTATTCCGTACATGATCTTTCTCCCCACCAATTTTTGTCTTTATCAGACAACTCGTTCTTGGTGCGTCGATTTTTTTTTTTTTGTACAGTGTATATATTAGGGTGGAATGCGGTTATACGGAGAAAAAGTTATTATTAATCGAAACCAATCTGTGCGGAAATGTTCTATTGTATGGAGATCTAAAAGAAAAAAAATTTAAAAAAATAATAATTTCAAAATTTAATCTTACCACAGGGTTTTAATTTTCGATAAAATGGGAAAAGACTTTATTTTGGTTACACGATTTTAGAATCAAAATAAAATTATTTTTCTTCAATATAAATGTCCAAAAGCAATGATAATTGATAAGTAAGTACTTAGTAGTGAATAATACATTGTATACATTGGAACATTTCTTAAGCTCAGCTGTCTCACTTCGCACTGTCGAGTCAATCCGCGCGATTAAGATATTTCTCGTCTTCCAATTAATCTTGAACTGTAATTTCGACAGTAGGGTTTTTTAAAATTTAATACTAAAGAAGCTGCTAAACGTGCCTGATGTTTTTTTTTCTTGTAACCATTTAGTAGGTGTCCTCTCATCGCTCTAAATGTTAAAAAGTATTCAAATGTCTGTTTTTCTTTAACAGAAATTACTCGTACTTTGAGAGAAAGAGAAAAAAAAGAGAAAAGATTAACACCTAAAATTCATTTCCCTTGCGGTAATATTTAAAATAAAAATTAATTTTTTACTTCATTTCCCCCCTTTCCCGCATAGGTAGGTTTTTAAATTCTGAAGAAAAAAAAAATTCGGATTCACTAATATTTAATATTGAGAATTTAATGATTAATTTGGAAATAATTTATAGCGATAGAATTTGCTTACAGCAATAAAGATCTAATAGAAGTATTGTAAAGTATTTCTAAATTATTTATAATTTGTATCAAGTAAAGAAAAATTATATATCTTTACAATAACTCAGACGCACATTAATAATGAATAAGTTATTGATATATTCTTTTTTTCATTTCATGGTATGAAGTTCAGAGCTCTATACTAAAAAACGAAGATTTGATAAGGAGACTGACTGCGTTCGTAGGTGTTTCGTTGCTAAAGCGTATAAATAAATAATTTTTTGATATTTAGGCTCAGCTGATGTAGAATATACGTGTAAGATTATTTTAAAAATATTAGTACAAGAAAAATTATTGCAATGAAATTTTTTGGCAAAAATTGAAAAAAGAATCATATTTTTAAAACATACCCCTTTTTATGAAAAATCCCTTATTTTTTTCTATATAAAACCCAAGATTTCGTAAAAACTTAATTGGGTTTTTTGGAATTTTCGCCAAGAGTTAAACCCAATTGAAATAATAACCAGTGTTTTTTGTTAAAATTTCTCTTTCTTTCTCTCTCTCTCTCTTTGATATATTAAAATTTAAATAAATCCACTTCTAAATAATATATTTCAAAGCTCCATATACAGAAGTCTTCACTATACATGAACATAATATTATTATTACAGAAGCATATTTTTCAAAAAAAGAGGATGTTTGCTCATTTTTTGCAAAAAAATTGAACTTAAATACTTTTGCATTGTAATAATATTCTTAAAACAATTTTATATGCATATTTTAATTCAAGTGACACTTAATACCAAAAAAAATTATTCATATATACGCTTTTGCAAAATTATGGTTCCGAAGGTATTCGGCCATCTTAAAAAAATATTTGACAATTAGAAGTCCAATTTTTTTAAAAAAAAAGTTTAATATGTGTATTTCCATGGGGCAAAAAAGTAGCAACTTTTTATGCAATAGCCGATAAAACTTTTAGATATTAAATTTAAAATTTTCAATTTTTTAACCCAAATCGAAAGTATGGGGAATTTTAACCCCCGGTAGACAAACACAAACAAAAAGCACTTTCATTTAGTTCAATAAAAATATGGAAGGCAGTTTTAAAGTACCTCCTGAATTTAAATATTGATCCACAAACTCTATTTTAAGCAGATTATAGTAATTTGAAAAGTTATTGACTATACTGAAAAAAATGTTTATTTACCCCCGTTAACTTTAAAATTTTCCCCTTAAATATAATAAACCAAAAAAGCTCACTAGTTGAAAGTGAAAGGGAAAACGGATATATGTTTTTAAGTTTATTTTCACTTTTTTTTTAAAAAGGAATAGGGAAAAAAAACCGAAAGAATTCATCGAAAAAAAAAGTTTGCCGTCGTGAGATTTATATTTTAAAAACCCTCATAGCGGGAGATGGAAATTACTTATTTCCCGCTTCCCCTACAACGAGAATGACTGTAAAGATAGAGTGTACATTATCCTCCATCTTTTTTTATTCTTTTTAACACAAAAAATAGCTTTAAAAAGATATTGTTCCGCAGCATGCTTAGCGATCCAAGTGACATTTTCTTTAAATTCGCACGCTGTAAAAAATAGGCATTGACACTTCTGATTAATTTAGAGGCATGGGATTTATGAGACAAAAAAAAAAATAAAAATTTTTTTTGGAGGGTTTTTAAAATAGGAGGATTATGTTATCAATTATTTTGGGGTGGTCTGATTTTGGGTTAGTTAGGTTTGGGTTTGTTTTTTTATTAAGTAATGAGTCACATACATGTTAAAAAAAAAAAAATTGACCCAGCTTCAGACGAAATAACCCCAAAAAGTTTGCATTATTTTTAAATAAGTTTTTTAACGGGAGGGAAAAAATTTTTATTTGTTTTTTAAAGCTTTTTGGAAGAAAAAATTTGGATTTTTTTAAATATTTTTTACCTAAAATAATTTTAAAAAATATTTATTTAAAAATTATATATATAATAGTTGAAAATAGCTACATCATTAACAATGATATCTGTATTTTCTTAGAAATAAAAATGTTTCAATTGTGTTATATAAAAGTATTAAATATTATTAATATAATATTAAATTTTTTGCCCTAATTATTTAAACCCCTTATTAAAACAATATCCCTCTCAAAACAGACTGCCTTGATGTAGTTCTTTAGTATGGATAATAAAAAAAATTGAAAATACTTTTGAAAACAAAGTAATTTTAAAAGTAGTTTTTAATTTAAATATTTTTAAAAAGCAAATTTTTGGGAATTTTAAATTTGGTATTTATATTTATAGAAATATTGTTTTTAAATTTAAATTTCAGCCAAAAAGGGACAAATTTTAAAACAAAATTTTAAATGTAAAAAACCCAAACCCAAGATTCCCTTTTTTATTTTTTTTTATAATTATATTCCTTATAAATTCAAGTTTAAAAGGGGAAATTTTTATTTTATGTTGGTTCATTTTTTTTGATGTATCTTTTTTTGTCAAACTAAATATTAAAAAACCCGGGTTTTTAAAATTTTTTAATTTAAAAAATAAATTTTTTTTTTAAACAATAATTCCCCCCCAAGCCCAAAACTATTTCATTTTCCCAAAAAATTACCATTTGTTGGGATTATGGTTTGGGTTACATTACATCTTTTTTTTATAATCAAAGCTTGCGCAATGAATTTCCCCTGTATTGGGATAAGTCTTTTATAAATAATTTTTTAAAACGCGCGCTTGGTTAAAAAACTTAGATTAAGGGCGAAGAAAAAAATTAGCTTTTTAACAAAAATGATCAGGTAGGAGAATCATAGGACCAATTAAGCCAAAAAAAATTAAGTCAAGTACAGGAGTCAACATTTTATATGGGATGACCTAGTGGATGAGTTTTTTTTAAAAGAGGGTATAAAGTTGTCGGGGTATACGCTCACTATTTTCTTGTGAAAACACGTGTACGATTTTTCATCACTTTTTCGGGATCAAGTTTCTGTTTCTCAGCGTTTTCCCACAAACCTTCCTTAGATATCCCGGGTGTACATACCCTTTTAAAAGAATCATTGGAAAAATTGAGTTTTTAAAAGGTTTAAGTCCAGCTACAGACTTCGGGGTCCCCACAGCATCGTTCCATTGGGGGTTGGGAAAAACATTTAAAGCGATGGTTTAGTTATAATAGATGATCGATAAATTGTCCAACACTTGAGAAGAGTCAGATAATATTTGAGATCATAAGAACAGCAATAAATTTCTGGACAAATTTTATATCGCCCTTTTGTTTGGGGGCCCGGAAGTTTTACGTGATGTTCCCATTTTTTGATGATTGTATGGTTTTGTACCATTTATTTGTCACCAGAGACAAAAGCTTTTTTAAAGGGGGATAGAAACACAAAAAAATTTTAAAATATTCGCAGAAAAAGGGCAGTACTCATTACGGAACCCGAGATTTGTGTCTGACGGGAAAAATTCTGGGGCACAAACATATGCAAAAAACTCATGTTTATGAAGCGAGAAGCACACATGCCCTGATCCATGCAAAAATTTATTGAAAGGGACCAGTTTGAAAATAGAAGAACTTTTCTCAGAGAGAAAAATTATGCTTGGCACCTTTTACTGACCTCCCCATTCTTTTTAAAGGGGGTTTAGTCATTGGTGCCGCTTTGTACCGATGTTTTTCTTTCACCTGCGTCTTTTTTGTGGTACTCAGTGCTCTTAAATTTCTCTTTCAAAGAATGACAAGGTTATGCCTCATCGTATAGTGGTTGTAGAAAAGTTGTTAAAAAAATTTGGGATTTTTCAACGTAAGGGGGTCAGTCAACGTGGTCGTCGGATTAAATCCAACCAATCAAAGAAAAAATATAGATGATTGCTTGGGGTGTACGTTACCGCCTACTATAAACTATTTTGGGATTGTGATCGATGGGCGTTGCAAGATGAATGAGCAGTAATACATCCATAAATCATCGATAAATTTGTTTTAACTTAGAAAAAGGGAATGCAAAAACTTGCACAGCAATCAGGGGTTTTATGCCTCCAACCAATGGCTGAATTCTTTCTGCCAGCCGCAAATCGCATGGTGGTTCAGTTTTTTTTTTTCCCAAATTTTAATCAAAAACTAATTTTTCCCGTAAAATTCTTTTTTTTCTTTTGGGTTTTTGCTTGAAAATTTTTTTTTCCCTGTTCTTATGTTGTAGAAAGAATATAAAAAAATTTGGGTTTTTTTTCTTGAAAATACACTTTTGAAATTGCTTATAAAATACTGGTTTTAATACATTTATGAATCACATGTTTTTATCTTAATTATTTTTTTATTCTAAAAAATATGTCCTGTCTTCACATTTATTAAATACAAGAAAAGAAATTTTTGACTTCAACGATGACATCATCAAAAAAAACTAAAAATTTAAATTACTACATTGTCATTTCTAAAAAAACATGTATCATGAAGTCATACCGCATAATTTAAATTAAGAAGGAAAAAAAAATTTTAGTAGTACATAAAAAAAACCCCCAATTTTTGCATTTAAAACTTCTATTTAATTTTTCCCTATATCTTTTAATCCCCATACAGTAATTTAAAATTTAAAAAATTTGCCCCGAAATTATAGTTCAAAAATAGCCGCATCGTAATTTTTCCCATTAAAAAAATTGGGTTAAAATTAAAAATTTAAAAAAAACATTACCTGTGTGAGGGGAGAACATAAGATAATTAACCTTTTTTTTGTAAATTTTTTCTAGGGGGATTTTTACGAAAATTTCTTAGCTATTCTTGTTTTGTATTTTTTGCATTTTCAAAAAACCGGTTTTACAAATTTCCCCCTTTTTTTTCTTTTTCCCCAGTCTACTACTCTAAATGCACGTAAACTTAAAACTTGAAGTTATAATTTCAATTTTAAAGAGAATGACGCAATTTTTTTAGATGAATGTAAAAGAACAAAAAATTTTGGTTAAATTCTCTTTCACACACAGCAGAAGTGTTTTCACTAAATTTTCCACAGGCAGGGAAAAGGAAACGGAGGAAAAAGAAAAAAGCAACCTTTTTTTTAAGTTTAAAAATTCCCTTGAACATTTTTAAAACAATGCTTAATTTCCCAAACCCCTCCTGAAGGGCTTAAGTTTCAAGACCTTTATAAACATAAAATTTAAAAATTTTTCTGATGTTCTAATTTTTTAAAAAAAATTTTTATTTTTATATTTTTTTTTTTCAAAATACTGAGCAATTGATTAAAAAATTAGTCAGAAATTCCAACAAAATACATTAATTTTTTATTCCTTGTTTTGTTGAAAAAAAACCCCTTCGTTGGGGTATGTATTTTCCAAAAAAATTTTCGGGGGACCCTTTTTTAAATTTAAAATGAGACCTTCTTCCAAAAACCAACCATCATTTTGATCTTCCAATTTAAATTTGGTCCAAAAAAACTCAAGTTCTTCAATGTCTTTCTCTTGCTCATACAACTTCTATGATATCATCAATTGTCAGCTCCTGATTGTCAGAATCCAGTAGTTCTTCAACGTCATCACTATCCACTTCTAAATTTATTTCCTTAGCAAGATCGGCAACTTCTTTAATCAAATTAACAACTTCATCAGGCTCTGGCACTGATTCCGCCTGACTTTCTTGTCACGAGTTCGAGTCCATTACCACTAAAAACCCGCCGTGTAGGGCAGGATGCACGTTAAATCTGTCGGGGCTGAAACATCCCCCCGTTGGTGTGGTGTGGTGTTGGGAAGGGGTGCCACAAGGTTCGTCCACGTCATTTGACCATGGTTCTACGTGGTCCGTCCCAAAACCCTCGGGAGCTGAACAGAGCGTTAATATTCAATCACCAACCGCCTGACTTTCAGTCATGAAAAATAAATAAATCAAAGGACGAATAGACGAGATTTGAAAATCGCCAACTCCTAATTCGCGTAAGTCGAGGTATTATTGTATTTAAAAATCGCTCTGAGAGAGATATGAGAAATATAGAATGCGTCACATTTTAATACAACGTTCAAATGAAAAACTTATAATTTCTGCCATTACCTTGTTCAATTCCATTAACAGATTTAAGGCAGGTTACAAGTATAGACTCCTCCCAGCTGAAAAGTTCACGCATATGTCTTCCCGCTAATCCCCGAGCGCATTTAAATCTCTTTTAATTGCGCAAAATATATAACGTATTCAATTAAGAAAGATTTAGGCTTGAGTTTATATACTATTTTTTGCATTCCAGAATTTTTTAAAAATCTATTTATATTTCTTATCCGTCTGTAAATATGTAAATCACAATATTTGTCATTCAAATCTGCTCAAATAAATCTCGTTAATTAAACTAACTAAATAAATAAAATTAAAACCCATAAAAACCAAGCGACAAAAATGCTGAAAAATGCTTTTTTTCTACCATATTGATTCTCAGAAAACCATTAAACTATTTCCTTGTTTGTAAGTGAACTTCATTTGGTGAACTGGTATTTGCTGACATTTCTGCAATCGTGTTTTAATGAACTCAACAAAAAAAAAAGTATTGATCATTCCCACGCTTGTATAATTACTGTTGAGGATTTTTTTTCTTCTTACAATTATGAAGAAAGAGTGTTCTATGAGAAAAAGCGCGTTCTAAATATTTCGAAGAAATGCAACCATGCTTAAACGTTCCATCTTGTTCTCATTCCTCAGATGAACGTAACTGATCAGAGTCCTCAACATATAATGAATACCATCAACCCCAATTGTTCTTTTATCACTATTAAAACTGTTTTCCCCAGGATGGAATTTTTAACTTAAGTGATATACAGTCGTATACATGCATTTAATGATAGCTGCTTGCTATTAATTAGAATTTAATGATTTATCTAATTTAAAATCATTTTAGAGTGCCATGCTAGAAATTCCTTTAAATATATTTGCAATAGTTGTTTTTATTTATGTTCGCGATAATGAGGTCCACAAACTAGTAATATTTTTCAGCATACAAGAAAATTATGTTTTTGCCAATATATTTTGATTTCTTTAACTCGGTTCTTCTCAAAGTTTCAATATTTGTGACCTGATATTCAATCATGATTTTCATCGGCCTTCCCGCATGCAGTAACAATGTATTTAATTCAATAATACTATACTTTGACGCTAAAGTTACAATACGACTTTAACCTTTTTAAATACTAGCGGTGTATTTTAACGTCTCCCTCAGCCAAAGCGTCTATTGCCTCGGACATATATATACGTCTTTCCAAAGTACGATCTTTCCTGTGCACTGCTATCCATAAAATTTTCCCAAAAGGGTTTTAATGCAATAAAAAGGGCCTTGATGGTGAGTGGTGAAAATTCGTCGCACTATTCAGCTACACGAGGGCTTTTGGCGATGGACCACGTAATTTTGAAACATGGTCAAGTGACGTGGACGACGCCTGAGCTGGCACCCGCCAAAAGGACCTTGTTAGTGTTTGCGATAAAATTTATTTATTTCAAGACCTATTTTTTTTTTCCCACCCCGAATGCATCACGTACGAGCACCACGTGGAAAATTGGGGCATTGAAAGAATCGCGTAACCCAATCTGGAGTTAAAGAGAAATTATAAACCAATCAAAAAAATTTTTATCAAGGGTGTTTTAAATTTTTTGTATATAGTTTTATATATGACAAGCCCAAGGGATCATTGGTAATTATTAATGTTGTTCTTAAATTAATATTCTTAAAATAATTATAAAATACATTGTGTAGTACTGATACATTTATAAGTGTATTATATCATGTAAATGTGTATTTTATTTTTGCTTCTGTCAGTATATATTTTGTTTGTTTATTTTGTTTGTTTGTTTGTTTATTTTCAGTAAATAAATAATTTTTTTTAAATAATCTCTTGTTTTCAACTTTTCAATATGCTCGCGCCCTCCTCGTAGAGTTATTATGCCTCCCTAGGGAAGCCCACTCCACATTTTGAGAAATGCTGCTTTAACTTAAAAAAGAGCAGTAAATTTTCATGAACAACACATTTTTGTCAGTATCAATCGATTTTTTCTCTTTGTATGATACGGTTTATTTTTCGCTCCCCCTTCACATTTTTTTTACATTCAAAATTTAAAAAATTTCTTTATGTTATGGCGAAAAAATTACATGAATTTAAATTTTAAAAACTCATTATGGCAAATAGTATTAATGATGTTTATATATATATATATATATATATATATATAATGTATGTTTGTATCATTCCTAAAATATTTATTAAAATAATGCATAATTTATTTGAGTTTTTAAAAAAATTTCCGTGGTTTTTAATGCATATTTAAATAGTCTTTCATGATTTCGAAGTTATAACAATGCTTTTGTAAAATTGTAGGCCCATTAAACATAAAATATACCGAATATGTCATGTAGGATTTAAAGTGAATCATTACGGTAGAAGTAGAAAAATATATACTTAGAAATTACAAATTTTAAGAAACTTCGACTATTTCTTAATTCAAAAATTCTCAAGTAAATTTTCAAAACTGTTTTAAATGCCTAAGAGTGTTCATTTTTATTATTTAATTTAAAATACAACTCTATAAGTTGGGGCGATCGAAAAAATTATATTAAAAAAGACCCATTTTGAATATAAGAAGCAATTTTACTTTTTAAAAAAAATATAATCAAACAAAAAAGCCTTAGACAAAATACTTCAGCATTAAAAAGATTCTATATGACAAAAAATAGTGATAATTTCGGTTACTAATCATGAATAATTATTTATAATATTCTATTAAATCATAAAATCGTGTTCTTTTTCTTTTCTTTCCCCCAAAATTTTCTCTTTTTGCGCATATTTCAAAAATTTTTTATATATATAAATCTATATTTTATCTTATCAATATTCAAAACAAAATTTTCTGATGACTGTTTTGTCCTAATTTCATACTTGTTACACATAAAATACGAAGCAAATACAAGATTTGAATGCATTAGTAAAACGGAAATATGTAAATTTTCAGTCTACATAGTAGTGTTTATTCGAAAAAAAAGAAGTGAAAACAATTAGAATGGTTTCTAGTTTAAAAAAAATTTAAGATTAATTTGAGATTTGATTAAACTTTTAAAATAATTAAACCTTAAGTATTACAGCATTTCAACGCGGAGTTAATATGAATATTTTATATTGTTTTTGTTTGGTTTGTTTTTACGTTCATTTTTTACTCAAATGATACACCAATCTATTGGAATAAATAAAATGTAATAGATTGCTATTTGCGATTTAAAACATTTTACAGAAATATATATTTATAAACCGTTCTTGAAAATTTTGATCTTACCCCCATTGGAAGTTATATTTATTTTTTATAAGAGCATTTTTTCTATTTTTAACCTAAAAACATTATGAATAATAATTAACTAGTAGTATGTATACATCATGATTATTAATTAACTAGCAGTATGTAAACAAATATTTTCAAATGACACATTTTTTCTTCTTTTTCTGCATTCATTCTCATAAAATCACAAAATTTAAATAGTAACATATTATTGTTTAGGATTTAACATCGCATTTAGGAAATCAAATAGAATTCAATAAGAATAATATGACTTGCTTGTCTGAAATATGTTAAGATGGTAAAATTAATTGTTATTTATTGTATCATAAATTACCCTTTTAAACAAGG
Source organism: Trichonephila inaurata madagascariensis (assembly GCA_019973955.1). Lineage (NCBI taxonomy): Eukaryota > Metazoa > Arthropoda > Arachnida > Araneae > Nephilidae > Trichonephila > Trichonephila inaurata. The sequence continues at coordinate 13,066 of BMAV01012625.1, forward strand.
AAGAACACCAAAGGAAGAATAAAAAGTTTCCATGTTTTATGGACGCATATTATAATCATGCTTATGTATATGTGTATAAATAAATTATTTGACAAAATATTTTATATTTACTTTACACACAAATATTATACATAAAATTATATTAACCAGAAACTTATGTAAATAATCAACATTGTTTTCTGTAGTTATGAAAATGCTACTTTTTATTCGCTATTCGAACCTTATAGATTTCACAAATATAAATAGTCGAACCTTCATATTACGAGCCTCTGTATTACGATTTTTTCTATATAGCTAACTTTTTCCTGGAATCAAGAGCATATCACAATTTTCTTTGAAAAATAACCTCCAAATAGCGAAGTGCATTTTCTATATAACGAACTTTATTCTTGTGATTCAATTTTTTTTTCTCCCTTTTTTAAAGTATAAAGGATATTTCTTTAAAATTTGGTATTCCCTCAAACGGCTTATCAACTATTATAAAGAATCGAGGTAAGTTACAAAATTATGATTCATCGAATACTTGTTCAAAACGTTTAAGAGCATGTGTCTATTAAGATGTCGGCGAGACAGTTTTGAAGTGAACGCACACAATGCGAAATTAAAAATTTCTTATTTCTGGACCTTTCGTAATAGAGAAAGCTCTTCAATTTGTGATGGCATTGGAATACTACTAATTTCTAGGTAACCAGATGGATAGCTATAAAAATTTAAGAAAAGGGACGGAAAAATACGCCTGAAGGGATTTTTGCTGCATTGCAAAGATGTGAGGCGTATTATGAAACAAAGCATTTTTAAAAACAAAATTAACAAATTTTATGAGTAATTAAATTTAAGGACGCTTGTAGTAATGCATGTTTAGAATTTCTAGTTATAAAATAATGTATGTTTAAAATTACTTGTATGCTTTAAGGTAGAAAATGTCCTTAAGATTCGTTAATTTTAATACAAAATTATTTTCTTGATATTCAAAATACAGTACATTCTTCGACATTCTTTTTTCTTATTTCCCTTGCATTTTTTCTTTCAATTTTGATAAGTAAGATATATATTAATTTATGAAAAGGTGAGAATAATTAATTTTTTTTTAATATATAGTGTTCATGAATTAAAAATTTGTTTTATATGGCTTATAAAATACAGTGAAAGATGAACCTCAATGTAACGTTCCATACAACGAACTTTTTTTCGGGATTTAGCGACTTCGTTAAATAGAGGTCCGACTGTATATTAAAATTATGTATAAATTAATGATTAAACTTTACTGAAGTCTTTTATATCAACATGGAGAATACTAATAACGCTTGTTAGTTAAGTTATTATTCATTCACCAAGAAAAAGTTCTGATTATCTTGTAATTCATAGCAATCTCAACTTGCGCGTATCTCGACTTAACAATTCCATAACAATGAGAAACTTGTATATAATTGAATGATAACAGATTACTTAGGATTCTTGATATTAAATGTTGATATATATGTTTTGAAATGATATTTATGATATTTTGATTTAATTATCTTTGTATTGTTCTTTAGTACATTGTACAATTGTTTGTTTAAAAGGAAATGGATCAATGAATTTATGCTAACTTCCAATATCGAAAACCATATCACTAGATTTATCTCATAATTTTTCAGATATATTTTTATAATAATTTTAATCTTTGATACGTTTTATGCCATATATAAAATAATTAGAGAAACATTGTTTAATGAATATAATACCTGGTAGAACCCACTCAGAATAGAGATTACTATTCGTGAAAACTTTCTTTGTTATGATCAGAGATCTTATGTTCGTGAACGAAAGCAGACGCATTCTATTTGTTTTAAAACTTAAATTATCCCTTTACTGATTTGTCATCGATGAGAATCGATTGTGAAACATTACATACCACTCAACTACCACATTGATGGACTGAACCTTTTGATGACCCACGATTTTGGTGCATCAGCCTGGGAACCGAACCGGGTCGAACCGCGTGGCAGGCGAGCATTCTACCACTAAACCAGCGTTTCTCAAACTGTGGGGCGCGCCCCCCTTTGGGGGCGTGACGACTCTACGAGGGGGGCGCGAGTATATTAAAAAGTCGAAAAGCAAAAGAATATTTTTTAAAAAATTAGTAATTTATCGAAAGTAAATAATATACATTCTGACATAAAAAAAAAAACACATTTACACTGATATATTACACTCATAAATGTATCAATGCAACCCAATGTATGTTATAATTAATTTAACAAAAAATACTAAGTTAGAAACAAGTTTAATATTTAACAGTGACCCCATGTGATTGCCACATATAAAATTATATACAAAAATTAACGCTTATCTTGATAATTCGTACGGTTTATATAATAAATTCTTTAACTGTCAATTAAAAGCTACGCGATTCGCTTCCCAATGCCAACCATTTTCCACATAGACTTGCGCATGTGCTGTATGGGGAAGGGGGGAAGGAATAAAGAAGCAAATAATCTGAAAAAAGTAAATCCTTCTCAAACATTGTCAAGATCCTTTTATTGTATTCCAAAGCCTTCAGAATAATTTTATAGATAACAGTGCACAGAAAAGATCGTACTTTGGAAAGACGTATATATACGTCCGGAGAAAATAACACTTTGGCTGAGGGAAATGTTTATATACGAATATAGTCTTAGCATCATTGTTACACATTGTTATTGTTGTTGTATGAGGGGGGAGCGATGAAAATTATTATTGAAAATTATTATGAAAATTATTATTGGGTCGCGAATATTGAAACTTTGAGAAGCACTGCACTAAACCCCAATATCCCTATTATATCTCAGCATTAAAAAAAATTTCAAGCATTGGAGTAAAGTTTATAGTTTTTGAATCTATGATGGAGCAAGTTATTTCAACTTTTCTCAAAACTTAAACATAACATCATCAAATTATTTGAAGAAGGTGCTGTAGCTTTGGTTTGAAGTATTTCGGAATTATTTTAAATTAAGTTTGAATAATTTCAGAGCTAAAAGAAAGCTCATGAGGACATGTAATTTTTAATCGAAGTCAGATGACGAGGACCAAACTTGATCCAGAACCTATTTCACCTTTCATCAAGAAATAAAGGTCCACGGTAGCCAATTGGTCATGGTCACGAATTCGTAGACGGTGTGTCACGAGTTCGAGTTCCCCAGAAGACTTGTCGTGTAGAGAGGCTGATGTAAGTTAATTCTATCATGGCTCAAAGTCTTATCATTAGCTTAGGGGCGTGGAGGAGATGCTTATTCAGGTGTTGTTCTCTTATCTTTTGACCATAGCCGGAAATTACGAGGTTCATTACTTATAGCCCTCGTGTTGCTTTATTGTGCGATATTAATAAACACTCACTAAATCAGCAAACGAAACAGGGATGTCTTAACTGGTTCTCAGCTGATGAGGGCCTCGTCTCGTTCTCTACAGCCTTAATAAGATCCCAATTCGAATAATTTCAACGATCAAATGTTATCTCCAGTTGTGTTCTCCGAAAAACTGGGAATTTCGAACAAAATGTCAACTGGTTACATATGATGACCATCGTCCCTATATAGGCCCAGGCCTATCACCATATTACATCAGTACCAGTAGCGCACACAGGAATTTTTCAAGGGGGTCCGGGGTCGAAAGTTCTCCATTCTTGTATCATGCTACTTTTGATTTTGTCAATTTTGGGAAACAAAACACAGTATAAAACTAATTATTGAATAAATAATTAGCATTAATTAATAAAAATAATCATTAATAACAAATACTTAGTTAAATTTTATGTACTATATACTTAGAATTATAATCAATCGGAAAAAAATCAAGGGCTTTGGGGGATCCGGACCCTCAGGCCCCCTTGTGTGCGCCACTGATCATTACTCTTTCATACAAAAGGCAGCAATCTGTCCAGCTGGTTTGTGCAATTAATTGTAAGTCAAGCGCATTTATTTGCTTAGTGTTAGGATTTGTACGAGTTTTTTACAGCATATGTTATGTTCTGTCTACTTTTAGGGGTCATAAGTGGGGCCTACATTTGAGTAGGGGCTCAAGGCCTCAAGAAGTCTTAAGATGTCCCTGAAATGAAATGCTTACTTCAATGTCTAATGTCAAACTGTAGCCCAATTTAATATTCAAAAAATTTTACTTCATTTCAATGCTTATGCCTTGATTGCGAAAAAATCTGTGGTGGCAATAATTCAATGGTCTTTTTTGAGAACTCATGACCAACGTGGTTTCTCTCAAGTCAAAGACCTGCAGTTTAGAGAGGCTGATCCACCTGATGGATTAAAATCGATCTAGATTTAATGTCTACACGTGGTGCGAAGTTTGGAAAGTCAGGTACCAGCTTAGGCACTGCCCTTGTTACTTGAGCTGGTTCCTAACTCAAAATAAGGAGATAAAATTACGAAATAAATAAATAATGAGATATTCTCAATAGTATCCGTGCTTTGTTGTGAATAAAGTTAATAAAACAGTCAATAAATCAACTAGGGGAAACGAACTATATATATTTGTTCAATTGACAAAAATGTTTATTTCTTGCGTGAGTGTGTGTGTGTTTCTTCAATAATTAATAAAAAGAACACATACATTGACATATTATAAAATAATTATGTACTTAGTTTTTACACCCAAGTTTTTCTCGTTGAGAAAGATCTTATCTTAATTTTTAAATTCCTGCTTTTTTAACTCTTAAAAGAAAAAGAAATCGTTCCTTTTAGATATTGAGTTTAAGAAAACGTATTAATTAAAAAGAATTTTTTTTTTCGTGATCTAGAAATTACATGGATAAGATTTGGAACAAAACGTAAAGGTTAAAGAAGTAGATTATCCGAGCTACAGGTAACGAGACAAGATTCCGATACTTCCGAACTTAACAGAGCGCATCCGAAACATTTACCGGTTTTGACATTGAGAAACTTGTAACATACCCTCAAGGTCGAACCTTCAGTTTCTCGTCTCAAAAACAATCCTCTCTTCACCTTATCAATTTCCTATGATTATATCAAATTTAAAGGAACAAATAGATTTCTCTATAAGGAAGAAAAGATATACTTTTTTATTAGTAGGTTTAATCTTTTAAAAAATACTTTAAATGGCTTCAAATTAAAGTTTCTTGCTGTCACTCTGTATTTATCATATTAAACTATCACTATGACTTTATCTTCGATTTTGAAAAGCTTTTAATTTTTTAAGTAAAAATGCATTTGAGAAAGTCCAGAAAAATTATTCTTGAATGCTTTCAAATACATTTCTTCATTTTTTTTAACTGAGATGTTTTTATTAACTTTTGAATTTCAAAATCTTGTTTTAACTTTCCTTCAGGAATACGTTAAGACATTTCAAAGTCTTTTTAAGCATTTGACTGTAGGTTATTATTTCTTGTTGATAAATTACTTTATTTCTTTAATATATTTCAAAATAAAACACGTTTTATATAAAATGCATTGTATGTTGTCTAATTTCGTGGTTATTCTTATGTGCTTTTTTTCTTTATTGTTGCAAAAGGAAGTTATATATTTTTAAAAATATAAGAGAGTTGGACTGTTTATTTAATATTTATTTCGTATTATTATATTTCTCTGTTTTCGAATTTGGACACACATGTTTGATTAGGGGTTAGAGCCTTAGCTCCATTCAGCAACACATCCTACGAAACAATAAAAGCCACTGGAAAGAGAAGTTAATCTACAACAAGTAGGGGCGAACTTTTCCATGGAACGGGCTACTTCTAATATTTTTAAGGTGTTGTGGTCCACCGAGTGACGTAGGTGTAGCTATTATGTATTAAAATTGTATGTTAACACTTGTTTTCGACATTGTACCTCTCTTTTAAAACAAGACAGATTACTATTTTTACTACACAAATACAAGTAATACAAAATTGTCAAGTTGAATGCTTTGACAACTATGATTAACTGCTAGACCGTGGACGAATTCAATGCAGTGAGAAGAGAACATACGTCAATCTGAAACCGACATATGTACTAACATTTGTTCGCTCCATCGCGAGACATCAACTCGATCAGCTCAACCCAACAATCAACTCAAGAACACAATCCCGTGGAAGCGCGGGGTGTAGGATGTCTCAGTAACCAATTCCGTGCTATCACGGGAAGAGATGATCATCAATATTTATTCTTTCTTTCAGTCGGCATGTGGGGTAAAATTCTTTTTTTACGGCTGGCATCGCAGTGTTCGTTTTTCCCTACAGTAGCGTGTTAAGCGTCATCGGACGCTTCTAATGAAGGTACATATGCCTACACATTTATCGAATCATTTGCTTAAGTAAACACAGTCGCATCTATTAGTGCAGCGTTTCTCAAACTGTAGGGCGCGCCTCCCTTGGGGGCGTGACGACTCTACAAGTGGGGCGCGAGCATATTAAAAAGTCAAAAACAAAAGACTACTTCAAAAAATTATTAATTTACTGAAAATAAACAAACAAAATACATTCTGACATAAGAAAAATAAAATACACATTTACACTGATATATTATGCTTGTAAATGTATCAGTGCTACACAATGTATATATTTTATAATTAATTTAACAATACTAAGTTAAGAACAAGTTTAATAATTACCTGTGACCGTATGGGATTGTCATATATAAAATTATATACAAAAATTAACACTTATATTTATAATTTGTACGGTTTATAATTAATCCCTTAGCTGCCGTTTAAAAGTTACTCAACTTGCTTCCCAATGCCAACCATTTACCTCGAAGGCGCGCGTCTAGGATGTATTGGGGGAGGATAAAAAGCTGAAAATTTTGAAATAAGTCAATTCTTTGTAAACAGGGCCAAAGTCCTTTTACTGCATTCCAAAGCCTTCGGAATAATTTTATGGATAGCAGTGCAGAGAAAAGATCACATTTCGGAAAGATGTATATATACGTCCAGGAAAATTAACGCTTTGACTGAGCGAGACGTTTATTAACGCCGGTGGCATTTAAGAGGATGTTAAAAATTTCAATTTAGTATTACTTTTATTAATGAAATGACAAAAGCTGCAATTGAATATCTAATTAGTTTGAAGAGCATAAATTATTATTATAGCTATAGTTTTGTGCGGGGAGGTAGCGGATTTTTTCCACCCACCAGAGGCAACATTTCCTAGATTGCCAGAGGACTGTCTGTAAAATCCGCGTCATTTCCGCATTTAATGAGAGAATGACTGCAAGAGAACTGTACGGTCGATCCTCGAGAATGTGGTTCAGTTTGTTTTTGTTTTGATTCTACTGTTGCGAGAAGACGCTTATTAAGTTTTTAAGTTAAAATAAAACCGTTCTAATCGGATTTGTGAAGCTATTTTTTGGATATGTCTAATGATTTTGACCTAATTAAAAACAACCGCACCCTTACAGTTCTGTCTAGTTAGGTTTATAACTATTTATACATATTATAGTATTATTATTATATATCCTTAAAAATAGTTTTGAAACTTCAGAATTAACTGATAAAATATTCAGTAATAGCTTAAATTCATTGAAAAAAATAAAATTTCAATACTTTTTTTATAAAGGTTAAAAGAGAGTATGCATTTTTTATAGAGTAAATTTATATAAAAAAATAATGGAACCAAATATCTATTGCAAGATTTATAACAAATTTTATGTATAGTATCTGCGTAGATGAAGACTGTAGAATCTGACAAAACAGAATTATTTTTCCATTTTATCTTGCTCATAATGATCTTAGAGATCTACAGTATTTCTGTTTCCTTCAATAACTATTATTAACTTATAAATAAAAAATGCTTTGCATCCACCAAGTATATATTCAAATTCTTATAATTCATTTACTTATTTAGATTCATTTTGTCAAGTAAATATTAAAGAGCTAGGGAAATAAATATTGAGAATTTCATATTATTTTAAAGCATATTTTATGTTTATACTTATCAATTTTTTATTAACATTTCATGTAGCATTCACGTCGTTTCCGAGTTTCAAAATACTCATGTAGTTGCCATTTTGCTTTAGAACAAGATTACAATAGCAAAATAAACAATTCATTAATAAAATTGCTTAATTGATATCAAAAATGTTATAGAAAAAGTGAAACTAAGAGCTTTTGTGAAGTTTTTTCCCCTTATTTCTAATTTCAAAAAGATGAGCAAGATGATACTTAGTGCAATTTAAAATATTTTGATAACTGCAATGATTTTATAAAACAATATACAATGTTTTTAACTCTCTTATCAACCTATTCCTAGATCAGGTACTATAAATATATAGGTCGTAAACCTCATTTGAAGTTATATAAATTAATACTATCAAAATTTATAACTAATGAAAATTCTGTAAATGATACAAATAGTAATTCTCCTTTAAAATAATTAATAATTAAATATTTATATCAGTCATTTTCTGTTGAATCTCTAGAAGAATAAATCAAGTTGTTTATCTGACGAAGATTTAAACTTGAGTTTTTCAAAATTCTTTTCAAACCTATTAAAGAATTCGAGATATTCCAGGAGAGTTTTAATTTCTTTCTGAAGTATTTCTAGGATAAGTTTCAAAAGTGTTGTAAGATTCATTAATTTGGAAACGTATTTTTCCAACAATAATGCTTTTACAATTTAAAAATCGCGGTGTATGAAAATGTTGAAGCTTTTCATTCTTCTATATTGAAAATACGTTAAAGATTTCGTTTTAGGTCAAAGTAAGACACTGCAACAACTCATTAGCATAAATATTAACTTTGCTCTTAATGAATGGTAAAATTGTATTAATATTTAAATTGTTTTGAAATGATTTCTTTATTATCAGTGAATATCTTAATTGGTAAGTCTGGCTAATATACCTATATTCTTCGGGACACGAAAATACTTACCCAAATGCAAAAGGAATGCACGACTACGTGAGCACGTTTAAAGGGGTCGAAAGGGTCCTGAGTGAAAAAGTTTTTCTAGAATCTTAGAATGTTCTTTAGAGACATTCAAATCATTGTTCTCACGAGCTGAAAACGTTAGGTGCCACTAAAAGACGATTTTCATGTTTCTCGCAATCGTTTCTTTCTTTTCTGTTCAAAAGCTTGATATGATGGTTAAAATATTTCGCATTCGACAGTATTGTTAGTCGTTGGTGTTGAATTATCATTTATAATAAGAAGCTCTTCAATTGAATCTCAGAATAGGCATTTAACAAATTACATCCTGTATTTTTCTTCACTCTATTACTAACAAGGCACACATCACACACACTTAGTAATTTTGTTTTTAATCTTTAATTCACAAAAAGTGAGTTTCTCAGACTGTATTTCAATGATCAGATTATTGTTATTGCTTTATAGTCAAGAAGATCTTTGGAATATAAAAAGTAATTATAATGTATATCTACAGCGCGAGTATCTTAATTATAAATAGAACCATTATTTTAACCTTGATCTTTGAGATATTGTTTACCATGAAGTTCATAAAAAGATGGTATTTGTGTACATTTAGATATTTCACTCCTTAAAAATAAACCGCAACATCATTAAAAGATAATTTAATTACTTTTTACTTAATTACTTTACTTTTTTTATATCGAGTATGCAAATGATTAAACGTTCAACGCTGATTAATGTTATCTTCAGTCATAGTGCGCTTTCCTACTCCGCAATTAGAATTATAAATAATATGTTAATAGCGGTTTGACATAGTATACATAGTGTTCAGTAATGAATCCCGCTTCAGTCATGAAGATTCCAGCCGGCAGAGCATCCTATAGTCATTTACATCAGTGCTTTTCAAACTGTCAATATTTGCGACCCAATTTTCAATCATAATTTTCATCACCCCCCCCCCATACAACAATAATGTATTGAATGCAATAATAATGTACTTCGACACACTAAAGCTACTATACGACCTTAATTACAAACCGTAGAAATTATCAAGATAAGTGTTTTTTACACAACTTTGTGTACAATTTTGTATTTGATATAAGCTCATGGGAGTCAATAGCAATTAGTAAACTTGTTCTTAACTTAGTATTGATAAACTAATTATCAAATACATTGTAAGGTATTTGTGATACATTTATAAGTATATTATTCCAGTGTAAATGTGTATTTTATTTTTTGTTATGTAAAAATGTATTTTGTTTTGCTACCTTTCAGTAACTTAAAAATTTTTTAAATAATATTTTATTTTCGACTTTTCGATATTCTCGCCACCCCCCACTTAGGATTAGCACGCCTCCCTAGGGAAGAGCGGCCCACAGTTTGAGAAACTCTGAAGAACATCATACCGCGTCGTGTTTGCTATTTATTTATTTTTTACCCGTAAGAAAATAATAAATCAACATTATTATTTAGGAACCAAATATATACTCACTCTACTAAAAACCTATAGTTATTTAATTTAATATTTTTGGAGTATTTGTCAAACACAGAGAGAGAGCAAAGAAAAAAACATGGTGAAAGTATAATGTCTTCCGTCACACACCGTACTAGTTGTTTAGCGCGATTAGAAACACAATACTTTCCACATTCATTTATCTGTATTACACCCAGATATACAAAATTACATAAAAGGCTGAAAACCTTCTTAAAGTATTTATACTAAGTACGTATAAATAGCTGAATTAGACAATTTTATAACATGTGATGAGATAATGTATTAAAATAAATAAAAGTGAAATGCATCAGTATAATTTTCTCTCTCTCTCTCTTCTTGTATTCTACAAGTTTTATTATTTTATATCCCTTAAAAGAAAGTAATACTTTTGAGTTTAAGACAAGCTCTTTAAATATCATTACTAGGTATTAACAAAGATTACAAGAAAAAAAGATGTTTTTTTTATGAAAAATAAGCAAAACACGGCATCTTTTTTTATTGGTATTTAATATCGTCAGAGACAGTTTTTAAGACTTTGAGCCGCAACAAGTTTAACATGCATCAGCTTTTTTACATGAGTACATTTTTTTAGTGCAACAAGACTCAACAGAGTCCTGTAGTGCTTCAGGAGTTCACGACCATGACCACTTGGCTACCCCATGGCCACTTTCGATGATTCTACAAATACTCGCTTTACTTAATCAATTAAGAGGTTTCAGAGGTGTTAATTTTTTCTCGAGGGGTGAAACTTTAAACAATTTTCAAACAGGTATAATTCTTTTAAATTTAAATTAAAGAATTCGAATCTTTTACGCATTATTTACAAGGGATTGTGGCTTCAAAAAGTACAAAATGTTTGAAATATAATCATAATTTTAAAAATTACAAGTATATGAAAATTCTGTAACAAATATTACGTAATTTTTGCGTTGCGCACGCTATTTTCTAAAATAGTAGCCTCTGATGTATAAAACTTTATAGAATTATAAAATGTATCATACTTTTTAAGCCCTACATCATTTAAGAATAATATATCTTTTGTGGGTATTTCAAAATATTTGAAAAATATTGAAATTTTTTAAAAAAATTTTGAAAATGTAATTTTTTTATTTTTTAAAAAATATAATTTATTATTCTACTAATATAATATTACTACAGTGTAAAAAGGATACATTTAAATTTATAAATCAACTTATAGAGATAGCAGTTAAAGCCACTGTTTTAGTAAATAACATGCGCAACGTAAAACTTAATAAATATTTCTTATAGAAAAGTTTCTTATTTTCACATGCTTATAATTTTTTAAATTATGATTATATTTTAAACATTTTATACTTTTACGAAGCCCCATTCCTTTATAAATAATGTGTAAAAGATTCGAGTTATTTAATTTAAATTTAAAATAATTTTACTTGTTTAAAAATTGTTTAGATTTTCAGCTTTCTAGAGAAATTTAACACCCCTGAGACCCCTTAAATGTTTTAGCACTTTTTTGTTCTTAATCGTTTTGCTATGGCATAACGTATTAAACTTTTGTGTGTATGTCTATAAAATTTACACTGGAAACAAAGAGAAATATAGAAAATAAGCTAGATTTTTTTAAATTTCAATGTCTTAATATGTTTGCAAAGCTTCTTCTTCTTTTTCTTTTTTTCTTTTTTTTTAATACAAGCAATAAATAAAATATTTTTAAATAGAAGAAAAAAATGAATGTTTACGGCAATGATGTGAATGTTATGGCGATTATGCTAAACTTTCGGTTACAAAATAGCGACTTCCAAGTGTTTTTTTTTTTTTTTTGATCATTTTACACATTAAAATATTTATAATTCCATTTCTAAGTTTCGTAGCTTCAAAAGAAAAGTAGTTTCAGAAAGCTAAGTTTTCAAATATTTTACTAAATAAACAAAAAAGATTGATATTTTCTCCAAAATTGAAGTTTTTAATGGTGTCGAATACCTTAAAATAAAAAAATACTAATAAACACTTTCATAAGTTTGTAACTAATCCAAATGTCAAACGGTGAAAAAGTCGTTAAGTTGATTTTTACGACTAAAAAAAGTATAATATATAATATATAAAGTATATACACTTTTAAATTCGCGTAGTAGACTTCTTAATTCTATTAAATAATACTGCCCATCCTGACAATTTCTATTTTTTTTTCAGTCGTTCCTTTGATTGTTTGAGAAACAAGAACCCTGCCCCTTACTTAAGCGATAACAACAACAACTATTCATCTAAACAAGAATCAATCACTCCAAAGGAGAACAAGCAACAGGTAAGAGAGTTGCCCACTTTTTATTTAATCATATGTATTCCTTACAAAACCAACACGTGATTCCAGGATTTAGGCCTTTTCTTTGTTCAGGGATTCCTTCAAGTCGACCTACCTGCTTGACTAATTGAATACATATTTTATGATTGTTATCGCTACAGGTGGCATTTTTATAGCGGTATTTGAATGTTTTCCTTCCTTTTATAACTTTAGTTTCGTTAGTAAGAGTGGCATCATTTCGCAGATCGCATTTAAATCAGCTGGAACAGCGTTTCGCTTGGAAATATTAAATATTTCTTAAGAATATTAAAAGCAGAGCGGAAATATAACAAAGCAGGATATTACAGGAAATGCATTGGGTGAAATGTATAATGCTGTAAACTTCTAGCACTCGGAAGGTGTATTTAACTTTTTTTAATAGTGCAGTTTTTTAATTATTTTATTATTATTTTTTTTCTGTTCTTCAAAATATTTTTAGTCGATTCATTTATCAAAGTATAGAATAAAAAAATTAATCAATCAATCATCAATGAGGAAAATAAAAGTCTTGAAATTATTGCATCAAATGGTATTTACGTATTATGCCGTCGACCAATTTTGGCCAATCAAAAGACGTCGCTAAACTGCATCATCTGCAGCCAATAGTGGAAACGTTGTAATGCATATTCAAACACAAGGATACTAATGATTGCAGAATTTCGAGATGTCTTTTAATTTCGAGAAATTGGTCAACAGTATAATATAAGTGGTCGTAAGTACCCCTCAAAACACCAATGTCAGAATAGTATAAATCTTTTTATTATATTTTTCATTTCATTTCCTTTTAAAAAATTAGACATATTGCTTTGTTTTTTTGTACAATTTCTATTGTTATCGATATTGTTACTGTTCAAATGGCTTTACAAACTGAGTGCATCTAAAAAAACACAATCCTTTTTAGTAAATGTTATAATTGTATTTTAAATATTTACTGTATTCAAAAGATAAGCTGGAAATTTGTATAAATTAACTCTTACAGGACCATAAATTGCTAAAAGTAAATGTTAGCTTATAATTGTTTATTTTAGTTTGCTTAGACGCAAAATAAATAAGAGTCATAAAAAAATACATAATAATGGGTAGTTTTTTGGACCAAAGTATTGTTTTATCAGGCATTGTTTTTTCATTTGTTCTAATATACTTTATTGAACCGAACTCAGTGGCGCAACAACCCATGAGTGCCAAAGCCTACTGTGCCTATCTCAGTTTTCCTGACCGTAGACGCTAGGGTGCAGGTTCAGATGTTTCGGTCAAGTGGGCAGCTTGACACGAAGCCCCCGGTGTTCAGTTCTCAAGCAAGCTTGGTACTTATTTACTGACCCACTGAAAGGATGAAAGGATGATTCAACCTTGCTCAGCCCGGAATTTGAGCCTTGGATCTGTGGCGGGGAAGCGCGATACACTACCACTCAGCCACTAGGCTTTAATATACTTTATTATTGCACAAAATTATACTTATAAGATAACACAAAACATGTGAGAAAACACAGCAATATATTATTACAAGACGCAATAAACAGAAATGAATAATAAAAATACAACTCCCGTGAATATTTCATCATTGGCTAATTGATGAGGCAGTTTTTTCCCCTTAAACATTCTCGTTGACGTGATAGCGTTAAGGCAGTGCTTCTCAAACTTTCAATATATGCGACCTAATATTCAACCATAATTTTCATCGCCCCCCCTTCCATACAATAACAATCTATTGAATTCAATAATAATACACTTGGATGCTAAACCTATATTACGACTTTAACCTCTTACGTGTCGTCGGCGTATATAAACGTCTTGCTCAACCAGTGCGTTAATTGACCCGGACGTATATATACGTCTTTTCTGAGAACTGCTATCCATAAAATTATTCCGAAGGCTTTGAAATGCAGAAAAGTGAACTTGACAGTGTTTGCGAAGGATTTACTTATTTCAGAGGATTTGCTTAATTATTAATTTTCTACCTCCCCCCCTTTCCCAATACACCACATAGGCTCGTCTGCGTGTTAAACGGTGGCATTGGGGAACGAATCGTGGAATTTTTAATCCGCATTTAAGGGATTAAGATAAGTGTTAATTTTTGCATATAATTTTATATATGACAAGCCCAGGGGTCCCTGGTAATTATTAAATTTGTTCTTAACTTAGTATTGTTAAATTAAATATAAAATACATTGCGTAGTACTGATATGTTTACACAAGTGTATTATATCAGTGTAAATGCGTATTTTACTTTTTTTATTATGTCAGAATCTAGTTTGTGTGTTTGCTTACTTTCAGTAAATTTATAATTTTTTAAAATAATCTATTGTTTTCGATTTTTCAACATGCTCGCGTTCCCCTCGTAGGGTTATCACAACCCCCCTAGGGGGTGCACCCCACAGTTTGAGAAACACTGCGTTAAGGGTATGTTCTATTTTGACATTCTGTATAAAAAAAGGCAAATAAGATTATAATTAAATACAGCAATCACAAATTTTAAAATGGAAAAATTTCGCTCTTAGTCGTGAAAAAGTTATCAATCCATGTCTGTGTTAAATTCACATATGTCTGAACAATTTTAAGAATTTATAAACGACTAAAAGATGTTCTTTTGAGAATAGTCATAACACTTTTAATTCTTTTTCTTATAAAACAAAATAAATCATTTAAGAAAATTATAGTAAAAGCATTATTTATAATGATACAGTTTAGATAGTAATTTTAACATGAAATTTGCTGTCAGCGTAAATATGAAGAAAAACACCAAGATACCATAAGATATTTTGTATTTATCCTCATTAAAGTATTTAATAACAAATAATAAATTCGATTTAAATAAAAAAAAATTTAAAAAATAAATAATATTTCACATTTGGTTTACATTAAACCCTGCATTTTAAAATTTGCCCTTTAATGACTATATTCTAATAGGTTACTTTGTCAATTGTGTGCTATCATTTCGCACATCATTTTAATACTTTTAACTTCAAAATCATCACGTTTTTCAAAATAACAATGTACAGTTGAACAAATTACAAATTGCTTTTTTCAGCCATGTATGTTCAATTCTTCATATTTTAACGAACAGGCTTTAAATAGCGCACGATAGAATTTAGTTTAAGAGTTCGATATCTTGAATTTAAACTCTTAATTATTACATATTTACATAAATTAGGTTCAAAATATATTCAGTTGTTCACTGAAAAAAATGAAGAAAAAAATATTTCAAATTCTAAGATGAAGTATTTATAAAAGATGCTGTAATATTAGAAAAATAACCGTTACCTTTCGCTGCACTTATGTTCGTTGCATCGAACATATAATTTACTAAAAAGATTAACTCGTTAAATTTCAGAATTCTCTCTTTCTTTCCAAATAAGTCTTTATTGATTCTCTAAATTCAAAACACAAAAAAATTCTTATAAATATGGAAGAAGTCTTGCGTTACCTCCTCTTTCTTTTTATTGAGCACAAAATCGTTCAATCGGCTACTATCAGTTCCGGAAAAAAATTACGAGCGTAACCCTAAATGTGCATTCTTCTGTTGTAAACTTCTCAATAATAATAATCGTCTGCAGATTCGACGTGTTGCCACATGACTCGGACAAAATAATTTTTGTAATTACAATTTAATTGCTACTCTTTGAAGCTTTTACCTTTTTCTGGAACATGGATATTAAAAGCGTTATGGGGTAACTTTTCAAAATGTGAGAAATTGTTGGAAGAATCAGTTCTGATTCCATTCTTCACGCATCATTTCTAGAAGCGGGAAAATGAGTCCCGATTATTCGTTTTTTAGCTCCAGAATGTGTCGGAGATTATGATGCGTGTAACAAATCCGCAAAAGGTAGAATTGTTCTCATAATGCTGTACAAGTTAAGAAGTAGAAGGAAGAAGATATGAAAGCCGTGAGAAAGCAATTATAAAAACTTCCGTTTCGAAGCTTATTCAGAACGATAAGCAATTAATCAAAAGTATAAAATTTGCTTCTGATTATCGAAAGGCATTTGTGGTTATAGATATAATAGATTAAATTGTTACAATTTTTAAATTAATGCTGATGCGATATGAAGAAAAAAGAAATCGGTATAGTTTAAAGTAGATTACGTCCATAAACTTAAGGGTGTAATCTCTATGAAAAGTGAAAAATTTTAATAAAAATATGACTTACATAGAAATAAACAGAATATGTTTTTTTAAAAATAATAATAATATTAAAGAATCATTGTGAGAAGTTTTCTGCATTGATTTTCTTTCATATAGGTTTTCATAAAAACTTTACATAGGATTTTCATATTGGACGAGTAATACTTATTTCTCAGTTAAGATTAATTAATGAAAATTTTATTTTTCAATGAAATTTGCATATTTAACTGAATCAGCAGGCAACAATTTTTAACAGCCAAATAGAATTTCAGTTATGTTTATGATAAATATAAAACATAATCGTCCATTTTTTTAAAATAATAAAAGTAACAAAACAATTATCAAATAAATTTTAACAAAATTATTCTTTAAAAATAGAAAAAGTACTTTTTAAAGAAGGTTATCAAATCGTATCAATCTTATTAATATTTATAACAAAACAATATGGGCAATAAAATAAAATGTATATATGCGGGTCCTACAAATATCACCGATCTGCGTTTCTTCTTTTATAAAAACGTTTCTACATTTAATTAGAGAAATTTTTTTATACAATTAACAGTGGGGTATCGTCGAAGCTCTTAAATATTTTAAATCATTATTATGTAACATAATAGACGTCTAAAGCAGCACTTCAATCTCGAAAGCTTTAAGCTATTGAATATGTGAACTTAAGGTTAACAAATTTAATGCCAAATAGAAAACCCAAATCTTTTACCTGATACATAATTCTACAATTTTCGAAATTTAATCCTGTAACTTTTCGAACCAAATCACCAAGAATTTTAAATATTACCAAGATATAAAAAGGAAAAAATTATAATAAACCAAGCACAATTTATCATAAAATAAATTATAATTAGATTACTAATGTTATAGCTTAGTTTTATAACGTAATCACATCAAAATACTACAGATATATTTCTTATATTACAGATGTGCTCAAAATCAAATAGTCCCTGTAAGAAAACAACTATTGTGTGTGTATGCGTGTGCGAGTGAACGTTTGAGAAGAGGTTAATGAAATCAAGTTTTAATATTTTTTTTCTGATGATTCAAAACATTCCATCAATTTTAGTTTAAAAAATATATTTTGCTCGGCTCTTTTATGATAGGAAAATTTTTCTTGCTTCAGGAGCGTAAAACTAGAATCGTTATTACTGTAGCTCTCTTTAGCTTTTATTTATTAATTCTTTTATAGATAAGTAACATGTCATGTTTCATAAATTTATGCAAAATTTGATATAATTTCAGAGTTTTATCCTCCAGTTTTCAAGAATGAACCATTTTTTTTCTCGCACTTTCTTTAATAATCTCGGACATTTTTTTTTCTTTTGTGCTAAAGACAAAATGTTCTTTACAATAAAATAGTTGTAGATTTTAAGATAAAAGAAACTCAGTGGTGCAACAGCCCATGAGGCCCAAGGCCTACTGTGCCCATTTCAATTTACGAGACCTTGTGCAATGAGGTGCATGAGCAAATGTTCCTGTCAGGTGGTCAGTCTAACGCGAAAACTCCCAGTGTTTATTTCCCAAGCAAGCTAGGTATTCATTTATTGACCCACTCTGAAGGATGTAAGGCTGAGTCGACCTTTCCTAGCCCGGGATTTGAACCCCGGACCTGTGGCGTGGAAGCGTGGTACGTTACCGAGATTTTATGATATTTGCAGTTAAAAAGATCACCAATCTCTAAAATAAAATAAACTACATCGATCACGGCCATTTTTTGTTGTGTCGTAAACTATCATAATTCTTATGTAAATTTTCGCTCGTCAAAATTCTTTTAATGGCTATATCTTGATTTATATTCAGAATGTAAATTGATTAATTGAAGGATACAAATAACATCTTTGTAAAAAAGAAACCCGATGTTTTAAGATTTTGATAAATACAGTGATATTTTGTTAACTTTTAATAATATCATAAATGCAAATTTTATTTTATCCATTGTTTTCATGCAAACGAATACGTCTGATAAATGCAGGAAAACAAAATTTAAAAAAATCAGCGATTAAGTTTCTAACTCGTGCTTTAAACTAATTTTTATTTATTCTTTTTTTCAGATATTCACTGAGTCAGATAGGAAAAGCTATTAATTCATCACTGGCCATTTTTTTTTCAGAAAGAGCTTTAATATAAATGTATTAAAAATACTTCAGATTAAAACAGAAATTAATTATCAAAAAACAAACGAAAAAAATCTTTTTGTATAACACTTGAAGAAAAACGCTCATTTAAAAACATAATTTATCAAAATGTTATCTAATAGATTTAATAAATTTGCTATAAATATATTACTAATCATAATGCTGTTCTTTCTAATCAGCGTCACTCTTCACAAGTTATCATTTATTTGATTTTCCTACTTTTTGAATCTGATTTATTACAAAACAAGCAGTATAATAGATTTATATTAGCATTATCTTTATTTAAAGTGATTTTTAATATTAACCAGTGATATGTAATTTAGTGTAATTAAAACGATTCCAAAGTAAAGAAGTCAAAAATGTAAATCACAGCTTCGGAATAAAAACATCTAAAGCAAAAACAGAAAGTAAATATTAGATAAAGTGTCACCATATGTAATAAAATTGTATTATTGATATAGTACAAGGAAATTGCTTTCATACTGCAGAATTACTATGGGCCTAATAATTTTATTACAATGAAAAATATGAAGCATTTGAGTCGGTTTTTCTAATTTTTTTCTTTTTGTATTAATTTGTTTTAACATTTTTCAGACATACATCACGCCCAGCTTGTTATATATGCGATTTTTTTTTCTTAAAAATAAACTGAGAACTTTTCACTTCTTTAAAAGACGGAATTTCTTCTAGAGAATTTCTTCTATTTTTTGGAATAAAACACATGTTTCAAAACGTATTACATTATATTTTAAAAAATCGGCAGAGGTATATCACTTCACTTTATTAAATAGTAAAACTACATTTTTATATACTGGAATAACAAGAAAAAAATTTCTGTAGTCGTTCTCGACAACCAAATGATTACATTATGTTACATTAGAACATTTAATTTTGATTGTTTTCCAAATAAATACATCTCAAATAAAATTAAATTCAGTTTTATATTTAAGCTTATATCCATTTCGAAATTCATCAGGTGGTAAGTTTCGAAATCGCCATTGAATCCGATTAGGAAAAAAAGAAATATTTTTACTCTTCCCTTATCTCACATAGTCATACGAGAAAACGTTGATGTCAAACGTGCTTAAAACAATAAAAAATTATCGCTCTTTTTTTTTTTTTTTTTAAATTTCACAACCAGTTTTTTGAGCGTAAAAGAACATAATAGGAACATGAAACAAAAATAGGTGAAAATAAACTAAACAGCCAGTTTTTTAGAGGAAGAAAAAGGACTTGTCGATACAAATTGGTTCTTCGCTACAGCTTCAATTATAAAATGACCTAGTTAAGTAGTAAACATCCATCAGGACAAAAATATAGACATTGCCTAGAGGCTGTTTTTTGCAGAAGCCAGCGAAAATAAGCTTGAACTGTCAATCGCCGTCAAATTCAAAAGGACATTTTTGTCAAAACTTTAAAATTGTACTTCGCTTTCTCTCGGAGTTTATTTGCGATAGTTTTCCTTGTAAAATTCACAGAAAGTATAAATATAAGTAAACCAGTGTTTCTCAAACTTTCAATATTTTCGACCCAATATTCAACCATAATTTTCATTCCTCTTCCCCCCTGAATATAAGTAACAATGTATGGAATTCAATATATTAATATACTATACTTTGAGATACTAAAGCTACAATACGACTTTTCTTAAATGCCACCGGTATATATAAAAGTCTCGCTCAGCCAAAGCGTTAATTGCCCCGTACGTATATATACATCTTTCTGAAGTACCATCTTTTCTGTGCACTGCTATCCATAAAATTATTCTGATGGCTTTGGAATGCAATAAAATGACCGTGATAGTGTTTACGAAAGATTTACTTATTTCAGAGGATTTCCTTATTTTTATTCCTTTTCTTCCTCCCCCCAATACATCACATACACGCTTTTAAGTGAAAAACGTAGGCATTGAGGAGCGAATCGTGTAACCTTTGATCAGCAGTTAAGGGATTAATTATAAACCGTACAAATTATCAAGATAAGTGTTAGTTTTTGTATATAATTTTATATGTGACAAACCCATGGGATCGCTGGTAATTATAAACTCGTTTTAACTTTGTACTGTTAAATTAATTATAAAATACATTGCGCAGTACTGATACATTTATAAGTGTATTATATCGACGCAAATATTTTTATTTTTTATTATGTCAGAATGTATTTTGTTTGCTTTCAGTAAATTAATAATTTTTTTAAATAAACTATTTTTCGATATTGTAATATGCTTGCGCCTTCCTCGTAGAGTTATCTCGCCTCTTTAGGGGGACACGACCCACAGTTTGAGAAACACTGAACTAAACTCACATTGTAACAGCTTAGTACTCAATAAATTGTATAATACAATCTCATTTAATTCGACATAAACAAATTAAAATACTTAAGTTTTTTTCAGTACAACCACGAACAGCTTTTCCAATTAATGATGGTGTATCATTTTTAAATATTTGTCTCAAATTAAAGAAAAATTTAAATGAATTAACTGATAAGTAAAATATTTACTAGAATATATTATGCGTGATTAGAAAGAAAATATATGAAAATTAACACTAATCATACCAACACTTAATAGATACCTATTTCTACCATAGCGGGTCAACTGACCCAACTTTATGTTTTATGCTTGAATGTATGAAATATGGATGTTAGAAAGGAAATAAAAATAAAAATTAAATTTATTATAATAAAACAAAATAGTGAATTGACCATTTCTATTACAAAAGCAAAAAATTAGAATTTTTAATTCATTGCTCATCGCATTTTTACATATAAGTGTGTCCATTGTACATTTTTCGCAAACATATTTTTTACATTTAGAGCAAATTTTGTTGGTTTTATTTTCTTTACAGTATCTTATTTGACATTTCTTACGTTGATAAGCATCTGTAGTAGACTTAGGGAACGATCCTTTCGTATTTTTTCTTTGTTTTGGTTGTCCACGGGCTTCTCGAAAATCGGCGCCAAGTTCTACTGCTAGCTTGATTAAAAATTCTTGTCTTGAGATGTTTTCTCCTGTCGTTTGCTTGTACAAAATCCAGGCATTTATGCCAACTAAATCAAGGATATTGAAAAAAACTTGGAGAGGCCGTCTGCAAGACTTAGAACTTAGACTTTTCTTGAAATTATTCTCAGCTATTTTGAATGAACTACTTTAGGCAACAGTCTTTGCAGAAACGTGCAACGCATACCGACTACAATACGATAAGCAATATGATTCTATAAGCTTATAAAACAAAAAATGTTCTCCGGGTCAAATGACCTGTTGTGGTAGATAACGGTAACGACAAGTATTACTCAAAATAACCAAAACAAAACAAAAATAGTATAATAACTGTAGATTAATTACTTAGAAAAAGTATCATGAAGCCAAATGTGCAAAAGCCATAAGATGATGCGTGCATTTTCAATGCAAAAGTTCAAAATGTGGGTCATTTGACCCATTATGGTATGTTTCGTGTTAAGCTATCCGACTACGTTCGGAACCATGATTTTGCAAAAGCGCGTAAATGGATAATATTTATGATATTTAGTGTTACTTAGATTAGAATACATGTATACAATTGTTTTAAGGACATTATGACAAAAAAAATTATTTAAATACAATATTTTGGCAAAAAATTAACTTAGAGTAACCTTTTTTCCAAATGTTCTCCTTTTGTAAAAAATGCTTCTATTGTTTTAATATTTTGCCTGTATTCAGCTCAGACCTCTGTACAGAGGCTCAACTAGAATTTTTGAAATGCATAACTTGGAAGTCGGTTTATCTATGTTTTACGAAAACAGAAGGGAGAAATTTTAAGAAAATACACCGATAATTATTTCAAATGGTTGTAACTCTGAAAACAATTTGAATTTTTCAAAAATCATAGTTGAGCCTTTGTACAAAGGTCTGAGCTATATACAGGCAAAATATTAATATAATAAAAGCATTTTTTTACAAAAGGAGAACATTTGGAAAAAAGGTTATTCTAAGTTAATTTTTTGCCAAAATATTGTATTTAAATAAATTTTTTTTGTCATAATGTCCTTAAAACAATTTTATATATGTATTCTAATCTAAGTGACACTAAATATCATGAAAATTATACATTTATGCGCTTTTTTAAAATCATGGTTCCGAACGTAGTCGGATAGCTTAAAGACAGAATTAGTCTCTATATTACTTTTATCAATGCAACATGAGAAGTGTTGGCAGCGTCATGTCCTAATTTTGAACCACGGCCAAGTGACAAGGGAGACACCTAAGTCTCCAAGCTTCTACATCACGCTACGACAGAGCCTCGACAGATTTAACATGCATCAACTCTTTTACTCGGCATTTTTTTAGTGGCACCAGAACTCCAGCCGATTCGCGACCATTATCGCTCGGTTACTGCGGTCACAAATTTTAATTTTAAAATGACCGAACCAAAACTGCAGCAACTCCGTATATTTAACAGCATAATATCCACAACTTCAAGAACTCTTACAACATGAAACATGCTTAGCTCTTCTGCAGATTTAATATTGTGTAATTAGGTACGGGATAAAAAAAACTAGTAACAAAGTAAAAGAAATTTAAGATATAATGACCATTTATTGCATTTTCGATTAACCCTATGACATGTAAAGAAGAAACCACTGGCGTAGCTCTGAGTCAAAATTCCTTAGAGGTCCTTTTTTAAAATATGGGAGCCCTGTTAATGGGACAGTAGTTAAACATGTTGGGGCCCCTGTAGGTTGGGGGCCCCGTATCATTGTTACGCTGGTAGCTACGCCCCTGGAAGAAACACAAATTAATATTTTAAAAAAACCAAATATTTCGAAAATTTAAAAAAAAAAAATGTATGGTCTTTACAATTGCCTTAATTTTTAAATTATTTGAAGATATTATCAACCATTTCTTAGATATGTTAGAGGAATATGGCAATCTATAAATAAAAAATAAATTATAGTTTAAAAAACCTAAAAAAACACGCTTTTATTGTGAATCGAACTGAAAAGTAAAAAATAATTCTTATCATAAGAATAAAATGATTAACGAGAAAGTTAATGTCATTGTGGCAAAAGAGTGAGGTTCTTTGTACTACATTTTTACTCTAATGTCACATTTCGGAATAGAGCTAGTAAGAAATTATAACAATTGATATATCGAGCACCCCACACTTTTTCCACAATGACGTTAATTTTCTCGTTAATCATTTTATTCTCATATCAAGAATTATTTTGTACGTTTTAGTTCGATTATCTATAAAAGCGTGTTTTTTTAGTTTTTTTCAAACTATAATTTATTTTTCATTTTTTAGTTCGATCTACAACAAGAGCGTGTTTTTTTTCTTTCGTTTTTTAAACTATCATTTATTCATTGATGAATTAATCTTTTTTGTTTGTAGTATTTGTATTAACCATGAGTGTTTTCGCCTTAGGGTTGTACAAAAATCATACAGTGTATCTGCATTATATATCAGTTACTATAATTTATAGAAATATGGGAATTTAAAAAAAGGAAAAGAAATGACTGATATGAAAAATTGATTTTCAGATTTCAAAAATTATCGCAACAACTTAAAAAATTCCATGTTTTAATTCTTTTATATATAATATGAACTTAATTATATTGTTATATAACATATCCTTCCAAATTCATTAATCATCTTTATTCCTAAGTATTGTCTTTTGCTTCTTATTATCTAAGCT
The DNA here is from genome assembly GCA_019973955.1 of Trichonephila inaurata madagascariensis. NCBI lineage: Eukaryota > Metazoa > Arthropoda > Arachnida > Araneae > Nephilidae > Trichonephila > Trichonephila inaurata. Next base: position 37,643 of record BMAV01012625.1, read on the forward strand.
ACTAAATTATGTCAATGGAATTATTTCAGATAAATCACTTGAATTCTATGGCAATCATTAATTATTGCGACCATTCGAACAACAGAATTGTTCAAAGTATTGATATTCTAGTGAAAAGTAATTGAGCCTAGATAGCTCTGATGAATGCTAATTATGACTTAAGATAACAGTTTCATTCACCTTCAGGTGCTAAATTGTGTTTGAATATATATTTATTTATAAAATATACTCTCACTAATTATACGCCTTCTAATCAACCGACTGACTAGAATTTAGGAACAGAACAAAGTAAAAAAATAAAACCATAAAAGTATTCTACAGACAGTTTCATAAAGAACACAAACACTTTTAGCGATTAAGAGGCTACGATATTAAATATCTGTGTACGTATGCATATATATATATGATTGATTGATTGATTTATTGGAAGAAAAAACAGTGAACATGCAGAAATAAATATTTCAATGAGAGTTAACATATGTCGTACTACGTTAACTTGAATAGCAATCAGGTACGACAGTTAAATGATAGTTTTAAAAAATCCATAAGGGCTAAGAGTGGACAAAATCATTCAATCTAAAAAGAAAAGGAAATCGTTTTTGATATCATATAATTAGTTTTTTTTAACTAAATAATATTCGAAATAAAAACTATATTCTTTCGAGCGATATCAGATAGTTAATTCTTATCATTATTTTTAAAAATAAACTATTAAAATCCTAAAAAGAAAAGAAAATCGTTTCGTATATAGCATAATTAGTTTTTTTTTTAACTAAATAATATTCGTAATGAAAATGATATTCTTTAGAGAAGTCAAAATAGTTAAATCTTATCATTGTTTTTAAAAATAAACTATTAAAAATATAAAAAGAATGTACAATCGTTTAGTAATATAATATAGTTAGTTTTTTAAATTAAATAATATTTGAAATAAAAATTATATATTCCTTAAAGCGAGATCAAAATAGTTAATACTTATCATTGTTTTAAAAAATAAACTATTAAAAATGTAAAAAGAAAAGAAACCATTTGGTGATGTAACATAATTAGCTTTTTTAAACTAAATAATATTCGTAATAAAAATTATATTCTTTCAAGCAAGATCAAAATAGTTAATTTTTATTATTTTTAAAAATAAACTATTAAAACATATATTTAACTCAATAAATTTAAATACTGATCCCAAACTGTTATAATTAAAACTTTAAGATATTTGGAAAAGAATTAAAAAAAAAAAAACATTAGTTTATAATTAGTCTCAATCTAACACTGCTCGCTGAACTTCTGTTGTTTTCATATTTTCCTGTAAGAAAATGATTATAAAAAGTACATATTAAAATTGAAAATTAAATTTTAATAATAAGAAGAGTTTACGGTTTAATTTTGGATTATTTCATTTACACTTTTTGAAATTTTTCAAGTATGTTAAGAGACATATTTGGAATTCTTGTAGATTACTGAACATCTTAAAAGTTTTATGTAAATGTGATGCGGCTATTTAATTTAAAGGAAAAAATATTAAAAATTAATTTAAAAACTCAAAAATGGAAAAATTTGAAAATATGCAAAAAGGGAAAATATTTCCGATCAAAAATATGAAACTTAAACAAATATGAATTACCGTTATAAAAAATATTCACTATATATCAAAAGACC
>BMAV01012625.1:40107-57632 GCA_019973955.1 Trichonephila inaurata madagascariensis
GGAGTTGTGTATCATACGCTGCTATTTGATTGAATACTTATTGTTCAGATGTATTTTCAAAGATTTCTTATTCGTTTTTGTATGCCAACATTTTTTTCGACTAATTTAAGGTATCCGACTACGTTCGGAACCGTGATTTTGCAAAAGCGTGTAAATAGATAATTGTCATGATATTTAGTGTCACTTAGATTAGAATACATGTATAAAACTTTTTTAAGGGCATTATGACAAAAAAATTTATTTAAATACAAAATTTTGGCAAAAAATTAACTTAGAATAACCTATTTTCAAAATATTCTCCTTTTGTAATAAATGCTTCTATTGTATTAATATTTAGCCTGTATATAGCTCAGACCTCTGTACAGAGGCTCAACTAGAATGTTTGAAATATATAACTTAGAAGTGGGTTTATCCATATTTTTCGACAACAGAGGGGAGCAATTTTAAGAAAAAAACGCCGATAATTATATTTCAATGGGTTGTAACTCTGAAAATTATGTGAATTTTTCAAACCCCATAGTTAAGCCTCAGTACAGAGGTCTGAGCTATAGACAGGCAAAATATTAATACAATAGAAGTATGTTTTACAAAAGGGGAAAATTTGGAAAAAAGGTTATTCTAAGTTAATTTTTTGCCAAAATTTTGTTTTTTAATTATTATTTTTTTGTCATAATGTCCTTAAAACAGTTTTATTTATGTATTCTAATCTAAGCGACATTAAATATCATAAAAATTATCCATTTATGCGCTTTTTTAAAATCAGGTTTTCGAACGTAGTCGGATATCTTAAGATAGAATGTACAATGATCAATAAGTCAGGACTGTTTTTAAAGAGATTGTAGGCTCAAACTGACCGAATTAGCTAAATATTTTACTTTTTTTTTATTTATTTATATTTTTTACTTAACCTGATGAAAAAAATGTAGCATAGTTATTTCGAACTAAATATTTGCCAAAATTATAATTTTTGGAATGAGAAGAAATGTAAACGTATAATCTAAGAATTTATAAATGTATTTTGTATTAAGTAATTCCCTTACACCCTCACTAGAATTTTAGAATATCCCAAATGAAAGCATACTAAAAATATATTTATATAGATATTTCATAATTTATATTTAAAATTATATGATTATATTATTTCGTTTCAAAAACATGTGTGTGCGTTTGTCTGTGTACGCATGTGCGTGGATGCACGATGCATAAGAATTGCAAAGTAAATGAAATGATATTACGTGTTTTCTAGAATCGAAGAAACTGCTTTGCATGAATATATAACAAGGTTATACATAAATACAGTAGTCCCGAAAACTCGGCACTCGATAACCCGGAGTCCGGATAACTCGGCCACATCTTTGCAGATTATTAAAACCCAATGTACAGACCCGTTGAAGGTATAGAGGTCATTTTCATGTAGTAAATGCTCCATGCTTTCATAAAGTACGTACTTTTCGTTGATTTAAGGGTATTTAGGCAGTTTATTTTCTGTTGCTTTCCCAAGCAAACAATACATGCAAGTGCAATACGGTAACTTCAGAGGAAACTCTCGCGAGTATTCTTCTTTAATCCCATTTTTTGATAACCCGGCATTTTGACAAATTCAGCCACCTTTCGGCTTACCTAAAACCAAGTACACAAATACAAATTTATCAAACAAAAATAATGTACAACTCTAATTAAATATATATGCTGAATAAAAGAGGGGTATTTAAAATCATAAATTGTGTTTTCAGAAATCAAACTACATTTGTTTATCAGTGCATTTAACTAAGTATGACATAAATAATCAATAAGTTTTGCTCAATGGGAGAATTTTCTTTCAAAAATTTATGCAATATAAAATAGTGCCATATTAATTAAGTTGAGGACTTCAGTTTTGTTGTGCATAGGATACTGAAAATGCAACATTTATTTCTCTAATGTATAATCAGTGGCGTCTTTAGGCATCTTGAGGCCTGGACCTCTACGTAAAAGTCAGCACCACCAGCGGTATAGCACACTTTATCAAACACTCGTACAAACGGTAATCCGTGACAAATAAATGTGTGTGACTCATAGTCCCACAAATCTAGGCACAAAACAACTCAACTAACTGCTGCTTAGACTTAATGAATAATATGGTGGTAGGCTAGACCTAAACAAGAGAGGAAAACAGGTATATGGCTTAAGAATACAGTCTTGCACGAACGTGAGTTGCATATAGCTAAAAATTCTCAATATTTCAGAGATTGTATCCGGGAATAACAATTGATGATTAAAATTATTCGAATAGAATCTTATTGAAGTTAAGTCGAAAACGAGACGAGCCTCCTACCCAAGGGCGTAGCTACCGCCGTATCAATGATACGGGTCCCCCAAGCTTTAGGGCCTAGCATATGTAAGCAAAATATTCTTAACTGTTAAGGGGCTTCAAAAAAGGGTCCCCAAGAATGGGTAGAATGGTCATCGGGGTACGGGATCTCCGAGGAGATCTTAATCCCCTACCTTCAGTATGTTGAGTTGACATTCACAGATAGAGCTTGTGTGTGTGTGTGCCATGTTAGATTTTAAGTATTAAAAAATAAAATTAAAGTTAAAGTTAAAATGATTGCACTCGGAGTTTAAAATAAGAAATAATAATAAAGGAAATTGCTGGAGCCAGTAAATAAGAGAAAAATATGAAAAGATAGTTAAACGAGAGTAATAATAGTCTGGGACAGCCGAGCATCAAACTCAAAACTAGAAGTAATGCCGGTCGACTTAATCATTGCGTAGCATAGGCATGGTCAGCGACCTAAGTGTCCGGGGAAACCCAGCACCTCGCAGGCCTACCAGCCGAGTGAAGTGCGCCGAGAAACGGCGGGTATAAAACTGCATTAGGCAGACATACGCTTGTCCAATGTCTACCTAATGCGGTTTTAATTTTGACACCGGGCTCACTCAGGACTACTAACTACACCAGTGCTCCTCCCCCCTCCCTTCGGTCCCCAACCCAAGAAGTCCGAAATCCTGGTTCAGGCTTAGTTGGCCCATGTCTTAAAATGGCCCTGTGTATGATTTTATCACATATTAAAAAAAAGAAAAGAGAAATGAATACTCAACGAATTCTCACTAACAAATAAAATTAGGGAGTAATATGTATATAACTATTAAAACTTATAACAATTATATATGTATTTACAATTTCAATATTCTCTTTTGAAAACATTGTGGAGCTTAAATTTTCTTAAATACCTTATATAAGAAAGAGATGGTTTCATTGGCAAAACTGTTAACTAAACCAACTGATATTCTACAATACTATTGTGCTTAAATGAACTAAATTATAAGAAAAATCTCCCATGTTTCTTGCACGATCTTTTAATCTCTCAAGTATTACATTTTCATTACATCAAAATGTGTACGGATTTCTTTCCCCACACACGGATATCTAAAAGTATTAACCCAAAAGGTATTAAGCATCTTTTATTGTTATTCTGTATCACAGACCTTCAACAATAGCATCAAGGTCAAACAAAAAAGAATTCCGTAACTGAGTAATAATGTTTACATGACAGACTTCCACCTTCCTTTTAATGATAAAAATGATTCTACAAACATTCTTTTAAATATCCCATTGCCATCAAAAAGGATATCAAACACGAGTCTAGAAAGAAGAAAAACAGCGTAACAGATTGAAATCTGCGATGTTTCGTCTTCCTAATGCTCAAATTGACCTGAAGCAGGTAATTAGACTAAATAACTACTAGACCGAGCCAAGAAGATGTCTTTACTAGATCAAAATTTTAACGCTATGTTTTAAACAATTGACGAACGCCATTTCAAACAGCAACACAGTATTGTTCGGAATGATTCAGTTACTAATGGGGCTTGGTCTTCTTCATTATGTGAATGTGTTTTTGTTGAATGGTTTTGAGTTTTGAGGAATTTTGTGGAAGAATATTTGGAATAATGATTTGTTATTATGGATTTTACGCGGCGCAGCCGAAGAGGTTTCCTTACTATGTGCAGGTAAATTGTATTTGCTTATTTATATTTTACATAATTTTCTAATTAAGGGGGGGAAATATTAACAATAAAAATTTAGAATTAAATATCTAATTTAAGTTAAATTTTTTTATTTTAATTATTTATTTCGTGCTTACTGAAAATATCACTCCTGAAGATTTATTGTTATTGATTTGATAACTAAATGATTTTCGAAACCGTTAAAGCACCTAATTAGCGTATGTGATTATTTAGCGAATAAAAGTATTAAACTTCTTTGATTAATTTCTTAGATTTGAGATTTATTTCTCTTCAGTTAAGAAATTTTTATGATTTATAACAAGAAGCTCATTTTTAATTTTAAGGATAAAGAGATAAATTTAAAACAAATTTTAAAAACCACGCATCTGTTGATTCATCTTTATCCCTCCGTTTTGTTATAACGAATATTTCGTTTCAAAATTATCTCTTACACTTAGCTTCATCTTTAATATATTTTTTCATATTGTAGATATTAATTCCAAAAAAGAAATAGCTATTTTGAAGCTTTTTTTTAATTCTTATTTTTGGGTCCTTTTGCTGCAAATACTGAATCAATTAAACGACAAAAAATTAATTATCTAATCAAGATTCAAAAAATATTTTATTATTTTTAACCATTATTTATTTCACTATTATTCCTTAATTTTGGTGAAATTCGCTTTTAGAAATGTCTTGTTCATAAACTAACGAATTTGGACATTTTTAGTAACTACTTTTTATTCGCTACTTACAAAACTTTGTTCAATGTATGTATATATTTAAATAATTGCACGCCATATTTTAGACAACATTTGTATCTTGTATCTCTTTTTTTTCTCTATACTTTTGTTCATTTTCTGAAAAGAAAATTGAATTATTTATGTTAATCGACTTTTTGAAGCATTTTTCAATTGAATAATCTTGTTTTTTTACAAAAGCTTTGAAAAAAAAAATACCATCTTCATTATAGCTTTATGTGCAAAAATTACGTACTACTGTATCCTATTCTACTACTTATTCTGTTTAATCATTTTAAATAATCAGAGGATTGTTTCCAGAAAGAAAATAATAACTTCATGTAAAAATAAGTGGTAAATGATTATTTAAACATTTCTAACGTCTCAAGTCAAATAAAGCATAAAAACAAAAATCTAGCAATAAAACGTTCCTTTTTTTAGCTGCTTCAAGTATATTAATTAATTAAAATTGCTTAAAATTTATATCTATATTAATCTATTTTTTATTTAATTTATCAAAGAATTACAAATTTATGGAAGACATATTTACAATTTGCATTTCAAATTAAACAGGTATATAGTAAACAAGTAATATAAAAAAAAAATTTAAGTCAATTCCTACTTAGATCAAGAAAATTTTTTTTATTTTAGCTACTTTTTATTAAATAGTTACAATTAATATAAATATGTATATACATATGACAGAATAACAACATTAAGTGGTAATTAATTTTTGTTAATTATCATTTAAGTATCGTATTGTCATCCAAGACAATCGTGTCTATAAAATTTCAGTTCAACTGAAGGCTTTAAAAAGTGAGAAAAAAACATTTTCAAGTTTTGACACAAGTCGCCTAAGGGGTCGCTAAGTCGACAACATGGCTGTATTTGTAATTCTTTAAATAATTAGTTTTAATAAATTAGTTTTTATTAATTATAATTAAATTATTGTATTGTCATCCAAAATAATTATGTATATAAAATTTCAGCTTCATTGAGCGCTTTAAAAAATGTATTTTATTAACGATCGAAAATTCCACCAAGATAAAAATAAATAAATATATACAGAGTGTGAGTTAATAGTAGGAGTTGAAAAAAGCAAACGATTAAAGTACACGTATACGTTATTAATTAACTGGTAAAATCTCGTGAAAAATGTTTAAATATAAGCAATTGTTTCTGTGTTCAATCTTGTTATTATGTAATACATTACGTATCGTCTTATAAACTTCAGAGATATACTAACTGAATAAATTCAGTTATTTCCTTTTACGGTTGATTGAGATTAGCATTGCTTTAGGAAAGAGATGCAGACTTCTGTTAAGATCAAAAATCACATATATTATTTGTGACATATGAGAAAGCTGATTTAATTTTCTGAAAGCCATATTGAAGTCGAATATAAAACTAATTAAAATTATCTAACTTGTGTATTATTCGCTGCATTTCTTTTTGTTAAAAATTGCTTCAAAGGAATATAATAAAAATACATTCGTGTGCCAAACGTTGGAATAATTGGACATTATTTAATTAGATTCTTATAGTTAAGGTGACCATTTTTTTTTTACAATGAAAAGAATGACACAAAATTTAAGAAAAAATGACAACTTAAATATATGAAACGTTTTATGAATTCAAACAAAAATACGTTAATTACGCTTACATTCTTTTTAATTATTATCTTAAATGAGTATTTTTGCATTGAATGATTTTTTTTTGTCAACATATCATTTTCCATTATATCGGAAATTTCAAGCAAAAAATATCCTTCATATTGAATTTTACGGTAGCTAAAATATTCACATTCAATTTTGATTCCTAACTAGTCACTTCACAAAAATCATTTCCAACTGAAAAAACCCTTTCAACTGCTGCATTAGTTCCAGGGCAGCACAACGTAAATTCAACAAAAATAATTACATTTTCATATGGAATGTGTTCATTTTTGAAATGGCTTAAGTAATTTCACCCATGTCTTACCAATTTCTCAGCATGTTGATTTTCCAATTGTTCTAATTTATTAGAATTTAAACATACATTCAGTCTTCTTTCTACTTCAAACAGACAATTGTCATTGATTTTAATATCAGGCATTTCTTTCGATAAAAACTCAACGTAATTTTCTATATCTGCCCAATTTACTTGCGACAAAGTCAAAAAATACCATTGAAAACTCTTATTTCCGGTGATATTTGTTTCAGATCATTCTTCGACATTTTGGAAACATATTTCATTCATCTCTGAATACAGAGATTAACAGATCAGTTCTAAAATATTGAAAAGGAAGACAAAAAGGATGATACTTTTCGAGGAAGGACAGAACCTTTAAAAGGAGAACTGTCCTACCTAAGGGAGTACGGTTGGTCACCTTATTATAGTGGATTAACTCAGTTTTTTTTTTTCAGTATTCCATTAGCCAAACGATTCTTACATTTCAAGTTTGTAAAATGACTAAGAAATGTACACATAATTGTATGTTGACATAAAGAAGCTTTATATTATATTATTTATGGATGATTTATATTTATTCCTTTCACAATGCACAAACCTAGAAGTTGGGTGAATTGTCTTCATTTTATTTGTTCATCATATTTCGATAAATTCAAAAGTATTTCGGGTACACTTGAGGGAAAAAGTCATGCAAAGAACTGCACGATATTTTTTGTAATGATATTAATATTATTAAGGTGACCAACCGTCCTCCTTTAGGGCCGACACTCCTCCTTTTATTTGTTTTGACCTTCCTCGAAAAGTGTCTTCCTACTTGTCCTCTTTTTCAATATTTTAAAACCGATCTGTTAATCTCTGCATTCAGAGATGAACTAAACATATTTCCAATATGTCGAAGACTGGTATGAAGCAAATATCTCAGGAAATAACAGTTTCCAATGGTGTTTTTTGACTTCATCACAAATAAAGTGGACAAGTATAGAAAGTTGTGCTGAATTTTTATCGAAAGAAATGTCTGATATTAAAATAGATGAGAATGGTCTGTTTGAAGAAGAAAAACGACTGAATGCATATTTGGATTCTAATAAATTAAAACAAAAGGACAGCATGTTTATTGGAAAATAAACATGCTGAAATTGATAAAAGATTAATGAAAACACTTAAACCATTTCAAAAATGAACACATTCCATATGAAAATTTAGTTATTCTTGTTGAATTCACATTGTGCTTGCCCTTGAACTAATGCAGCAGTTGAAAAAGTTTATTCAGTTAGTAAAAAAAAAATGATTTTTGGACAAGTGAGAAATCAAGATTGAATGTTAATATATTAGCTACAGAGCTTACCGTAAAATTCAGCATGAAGGATATTTTTTGCTCCGAAATTTCTCCAGTATATTAGAAAACGATATGTCGGGGGAAAAAATCATTCAATGGAAAAATATTCGTTAAAGTAAATAATTAAATGCGTGTAATACCGCCCCCTTGGGTGACCGTATCTTTGATTGTCAGAGTGAGCTAGAGGTGTAGGGTTTGCAAAAAGAAAAGACATTTTTAATTCTTAATATAACTTTATTAAGAATGGAACTTAAATGTCTAAATTTAGATTATATTATTTAAGCGAGAATCTATAATGAACAAACACACAGTAATAGTTAAACAGAATCGCGTAACTTAGACAACTATAATTATTTAATCCGCCTACTCTCACTTCTAATAATATTACAAGTCCTAATATCAAATCAATCCTACCTTAATAAAAATTTAGATTCAATCTTATGAAGAAACATCTGGGTGCTCGTTCAATGGTATGCACCTTGACTTACCTTCCAGGTAATTTCACAAATGGCTGTCAATTCACGCTTATATCTCTTTCACTCATAACATTCCCCAAAATGCCATCTCACTTACTGAAACTTCTGTTATTTAAAAGCTATCTTATTTGCATTTCTTTTTCACATTTCGCTTCTTGAGTTTTGGTTGGAAAAGAGTTGCCATTAATCTTGCCCCCAAAGAACCCAGAGGTTATGTTAAAGAAAAGACGCGTTAAAAAGCGATTCCTGTAAGTTCATATCGAATGAATTAATATTTTTGGTATATACTGTGTGTGTGTGTGAAGTTTATAAAATATTGCTCTAAGCAAAACATGTTTTATTTCACGCTACTTTTTTGTTTAGTAATCCCAGCAGCAACGTAACATACACCCCCACATTGCGGGGGGGGGGGGCAGGGATTCTAAGGGACCCAAAGCTTGACTGATGCAAAGTACGTACTTCAGCTTGAAGCCCAAAACCCGAGTTTGTTGTGGGGCCCTAATATTCTCCTTTACGCCACTGCATTGTAATACGTAGAGAAGTCACTAAGTATACCAGCTGAAAAGAGAATAATGTGTTTTGAATGATTTTACACAAATATATTTTATTTTCGGTGTATTTTTTTCCTTCTGTACATTAGATTCCTCTTTTAGCAGAACTTCTTTGTTCGGTTGTGTACTTAATTTTCCAAGCATGTAGTCGAAGCTGCTTTGATAGAAAACTTGATCATCATAAAAATAGTTGATGTCGTGCAGAGAATAGCTTTTGGTATTCTTCGGTTTATTTATTCACACTGCATTCCACTCAGATGTTACTCGGATAGCTTGGATAGATAGAACTTCCTGATGTGTACTTTCATTTTTAAATAGATCTTCCTGAAAAATGGCCTGAAAGTAGTAAAGGGAAATCGTAAACTCTCGCATTTGCGTTTTTATTCTTTTTTTTTTAAAGAACTTTCTAATGTGTGTTCTGATTTTTATTTTTATAACTCTTCCTGTTTTTAATCAAATAGAGTCGCGTAATTTTCTTCAAGGAAATTTGCAAAAAACTTGTGCATTAATAACAAGATTTTTTTTCTATTATATACATATAGCATATTAAAAAATAACTTACGATATTACGATATATTTTTATTAAATGATTTTTTTTCGAATAATATTAATTGAAAAACTAACATTACATTAATATATTGAATTGATTAAAATGCATATATTTTGCTAATGCCTTTTTAATTGTATGCATGCACACACCACCATTCTCAAGAACTATACCACATAGTATACATTTTGAAATTCTTTAATGATAGGTCGTGGTACCTTAAATTTAATAAGCAAATTCTTGAATTTCACGTGTAAAAATGTATCGCTCTACATATAGCATAAATAAACTACATTAATTACTTTACAAATTTTTATGTTCTGAAACATTATAAAGTATTAATACGCATTTTTAATGTATATATATAGGAGAAATGCGACTCACTCACTCATCAGAATATCTTCGTAACTATTAGACCTATAGACTTGGAACTTGGCAGGCATGTCCCTTTTGTAGAGTAGAGATTTGCTGAAAACGGGTTTTGCGGAAATCTACTCCTAAGGAGAGTTGAAAGGGGTGTTATAGACAAAAATTCCCGCTTTTCAGCTAGTTAACCAAGTTCCTAGAAATTTGACAAGCATGTTTCTTTTGTCGGGTAGAGATCCAATAAAAAAGAGTTTTGTGGAAATCGATTCCCGGAGGAGAGTTGTGTGGGTTATGGGGGCGATATAGATTAAAATTCCTGTATTGTATAATTATTTTAAGTAAGATATTATTGAATGTTCTTAAATTTGTATATTTATGAAGTTTTCGTATTTAATTGGTAAGTGGGAAATGGGAGAGAGTTGATAAATCAAATCTTTCTGAAGATATTTAAACGATCTTTTTTTTTTTTTTGTTTTTTTTTAAAATTAATTTTAGTTTATTTAGGAACAGTACTTCAAAAATCTATTTTTTCTTTCTTTTGAAGCTAAAAAAAATGGCAGACATAATCCGTACTGTTTATTTAAATGTAAACAGCTAGCGATAAAAACAAATTTAGAGATTCAAAATAAAAAAAATTTTTTGACAAATGTAGAAGGGCCTCAACTCAACTCAGAAAACATTTTCATACAGAAAATGCTATTATTTCCTTATAAATTCCGAATGCTGCAACTTATATATATGTTTATAATATTACCTAAAATTTGAAAACACTCCATGAATTGGCAATTTTTTCCATTAACATGCAAATATATATTTTTTAGAAATACAGCAAAGAAAAAAAATTCTGGAATACAACTTACACCAGAAGAATTACTTAAGGTATAATTGATTGTTATAACGAAATGTGCTGCTCTATAAAATACGAAGTCAAAATGTAATATTTCAGTTGGAACATTCTTCTATTTGAAAAATGTGCCTTTAATTTTTTGCCTTGTTATTTAATATTAAGCGCGAATACAGGTCTTAAATCCTAAGTATGGAAGTTTTTAAAAAGTTTATTGTCATTGTTCTGGCGAATATTTGTGCTTACGTTAATAGAAATACTTGAATCTGAAAAAAAGATAGAATCAGAAAAAAAAAAAACAATGACGCGTGTTTGGATTTTAATGTCATTAATTGAATTTAAATTAAATTAATGCTTAAATTAGGACTTATAGTGCCTTTAAAATTTTAGAAATATAAATAAATTCTTCATTTAACAAACATTTAATTTTACTAATTTTAAAATAATTTTTTATCTTTTTCATGGGATGAGTTAGAATGATTCTTTCTAGCATTCTTTAAATATTTTAGTTTATTATTTTTTTTTTAAATTCTAAAAGATGCAATTCGAACATAAACATGGCAAATGTTGAGAAAAAATAACTTTCTAGAATGAGGAAATTGCGTGCACGGCGCACGCGCAGCGCGTGTGTGTGTGAGAGAGAGAGAGAGAGAGTGAGTGAGTGAGTGAGATAGAGTACAAATGTGAATAAAAAGACTTAAAAATCATTTATTATTTAAAAGAACTGTTCTTATACACCTACTAAATCTCCCATTAACTTAAAGGTATAACTATAATTTTGTCTCATTAAAAAGAGATACCGACTTAAAGTTCAAGTGCTTTCGTCAGACATAACATGAAATAACTTTAGGATTTAAATTAAACTTGGAAAATCGGTAAATATAATACATAAACACTTTTTTAAAAAATTAAGTATCTCAAAACGATTTCCAGAAAAGATTTTATCTGAAACTTTAACAATTTTAAAAGGAAATAAAAAACTTGAAATTTAATATGAAAGTATCAAATCTTCTGTTGAAATACTTTAAAAAAGAAAAAAAAAGATCAGTTTCCAATTTTAGGAAATTTTTAAATAAAATAAAGAACGCGTTTCGGTATATTTGATGGATTTCATTGATTCCTCCAAAATAAATTTCAATTCACATCTCATGAAAATTCCAAAAGGTTTGGTATTTTAAAATAGAGTTAAGCATATAATTCAAACAAAAATCTTGCGTGTTAATTAGTTAATGAACTTTAAATGATTTTAGAAAATGATTATGTATCAAATTTACAGCGAAACTATATAAATTTTATTCGTTAGCCATATTTCGGAAAATAATAATATCTCGATAGGTAGAAATGCTAGTATTTAAAAAAAAATTATTATTTTTGTTAAAAACTTGAATGTAATTGAGCTTAAACACAATATTACCAAAAAATATGTAAACAAAAATCCAAGGACACACAGATACTTTTGTCTAAGTGTGTTTTGTTCTTTTGACGGCTGCGGTAGCCAAGTGGTCATGGTCACGAACTCGAGACCAGCGTGTCGTAAACTTGAGTCCTGGGCTTCTGAAGACTCCCCGTGTGGAGGAACTGATGCACATCAAATATGCTTTGGGCCTTGGCTCGAAGTCCTCACGTTAACGTGGTGTGGAAAGTTTGCAGAGTAGAGAGCCAACTCAGGGGTCGACCTCGTCAATTGACAGATATTCAAAATTTGGAAGTCTGTCGTCAATAACCCTCGTGCAGCTTTGGGCTCGGACGTTATTAAACACTCAATCACTTTTTAAACAGAGTTAAACATAAATTGCAACCAAGTCTTGCTTGCTAATTAATTGATCAACTTCAATAACGCGATTCAACATATCATAGCTTTAAACAAAAAAATATACTCTTTATCCAGATTTTGGGGGAAATATCCTTCAATAGTTGGATGTAATAATATTTATACGTAAAATAATTATTTTTGTTCACGATTTGTGTACAATTGAACTTGAATAACATTACAAATAACGTCTTGAACAATCTGAATAACATCTAGACAAATCTAGGGGCACACGGATTCTCTTTTTCAAATTATTCTCTAGCAGAATTTATTTATAAAGTGCTGTAACGGAAAAGAAATGTTTAAACCACATGAGCCCCCTAATGATTATACCTCTTTTTTCCATGGGGGGAGAAGGGGGGAGACAGAACATGTCAGGCGTTAAATTAAAATCTGCAAAATAATTCAAAATACTAAAAAAGTTTGCAGTCAGTTTTAACATATTCTAATATTATTTTTAATACTGAACTTACTAAAATGAGGTTTTATTGTTAATAATCCCTATAATATTTATGTTTTTTCCTAAAGGGGGTTCACACCCATGTGACGGCCGGTTTTTTAAGCATTCTTAGGGAATTTTTTTTGACGATCAGGAAAAAGATAGAACTTTAAGTTTTTATCATTTATTTATATGTGTTTTAAGAGTATTATATAAATGTTTAGCCAAAAATATCCAATAAAACGTGAGTTATAGCGTTCTGAATACACCCGCCTCGAAAAAATGGACGTTCACTTCTTCCACGATTCCGACTGATTGGCTTATTTGAAATTTAAAAAAAATTAACGGCGTTTTAATCTATCAACTTAAATGCACCAAATGAACTACTCTCAATTGAAAATATGTCTGAAGAAGAAGTTTCGAATTTCATGAGGGGGAGGGGGTGTTATGTTTTTGGAATAAAAACTAGAAATATTTTGAATTTTGGAATGATCGTAGTTCATTTGGTGCATCATATATATGTGCTGAATCTACCCTATAAATTTGAAGTCATTCGGTCAAACCGTTCTTGAGATAAAATGGAGGAAAGTTTGAAAAACAGTTTTGAGAAAAACACGTTTAAAGTTTAAAGTCCGATTAAAACAATGAAAGTTTTAACTTAGCGCTACGAACAGCTGCTCTTCTGCTTCTTTATAATGACTTCGAATTTTAAAAAATCGTTTTACCCCCGTATTATAAATATGTTAAGGGAGCAATTTATGAAAAAAAAAATTTTTTTTAATTTTTTGAAACCATTACATGGGTGAATCCTCTTCAAAGAACTTTTTAAAAAGAAATTGTAACCTTTTATTAAAAGTTTTAACTAAAATATATAAAACATGTACCGCAAACGCTCAATATATCGCCGTATATTATTAGCTTACTTCATTTCAACAAAAAGCCTTCTTTGAATCCTAGCGATTGTTTCCTGTCGTCTATTTAATCATCTCCTGCTAACCTTATCAACATTTTTATTGCTTTTTTGCTTAAACATCAAATGAATAACTTAAGATCCAAGAGCGAATGAACAAACCTGTTATTCAAAGATGAGACTGCTTTTTTTTCACCTTTCACGCAGCTGAATGTCACGTCTTTATTATTCTTTTAGCAGGAACAATGAAGCGTATAAACAAGAAAGAGCTATTAGCATCTAGTTAGTATTTATTTTCAAAAAATGTGCATATTTATTTGTATTATTTTTTGAAAATAATATGGTATGCGTTTTTGTTTCGTATATTTGTTGTCAGAGTGAAGGTAAATTAATGTTCATTAAAAAGCTTTGATAGCAATTACGATGGTAATGGTATCAATTTAGAAAAGCTTATATACTAAATAGGTTCTAATTGCTATGAATGAGAAACTTTTTGATTGTGGTGAAAAAAAACACGTGAAATTGTTATTTAGGGTTAGTAATTTTTTTATGTTGCTAAATAGCAATATTTGCGAAATGTGTATTCAAAATCGTTTGCAGTTTTTTTACTTTCGGAAATTTATTTGAGTTTATCATTTCAGTTTTGATAAAAGTTTTTGTTTTGCTTAATTTATATCGGACGTAAAATAAAATAAACATGCTATTTACAACAGATTATTTTTCATACAATGATTGTTGAAATCGAATTGTTGAATTTCAATTGACTTAAGATCGAATTTATTAAAATGAATAGATGAATAAGGATAAATATTTTAAGGAAGTCGCTTCTCAAATATCGACCAAAAAATAATTTTTCAAATTATTATTTAAAAAAACTACTATTTTTTCTACTTCTAATGTAATTTAATTATGTTCTCTAACTAAATTAGATGTATTTAAACAATTTTTCAATGTTTACATCTGTCGAAAAGTTGTTCCATTTGCTTAAAACCGGAATTGCTGAAAAGTGAGTTTCAAAATAAAAAGAATATTTTTGAGAAAAAAATATTTATATCACAGCTTTGAAATTTTGCTCTCACACATTAGTACTATATAGAAACCCAGTGATAGCGTTTCGCGCTTCCACATGCTACTGGTCCAGGATCCAAACCCCGGGCTGGGCAAGGTTGATTCAGCCTTCAGTGAGTCGATAAATAAATACCAAGCTTGCTTAGGAACTAAACACTAAGAATATCGCGTCAGACTGACCATGTGGCCGGAACATCTGCTCATTTCCCTCAATGCTCAAGGTCACGAAAGCTTAGATGATTACAGTAGGCCTTGGCCCTTTAATAGGTTATTGCGCCACTGAGTTTAGTTTATTAGTGCTATATAGAAAAATAACTTAATGGGAGATTTTTTTTTGTCAAAGTTGTTTCTTATATATATATATAGAGAGAGAGAGAGACAGAGAGAGTAGAGATTTTTATATATTCTTCTTCAACTAAACTGATATAATCGTGTAACAGTTTAAATAAATCTTTATATTACGTTAATATTTAAATAGATTTTATGCTCCACTGCAAAATTGTTGTATGGCGTTATGTTTCTGCAAAAGTGTTCTGAAAATAAATTCCATTAGGCCTATCTGTCAAAGAAAACCAGAATATTTTTCTTGATATTAAGTCATAAATGAATAAAAGAATTGCCAAAAAATGGAAATTCGGTGCTGCATATAGCATTGAAAAAAAAACCAGTGTTACAAACGATAAACCATTCGATGCAATTGCAAAGACAAGAAATAAAAGAATATCTGGCTTGAAGAATTTTCCAGATATAGAATAGGTGAAAAACAAAAACATTCGATAAATCGGCATCACCTTTTATAAATAAACGTCAGATTTTATAAGACAGGTGAGCAACGGTCGGATGGATTGTTCAATAGAGCAGAAAAAGATAATCGAACAGTCTGGAAAATTATTAAAAGAATTCTTAAACGTAAATTTTACTAATTGTAGATTTAGATCATGAGTAATTTCTGATCTCTGATCCATTTCTCAGGAATCTTTGTTACATATCAGCAAGTTGCCATTTTCTTTATTGCCTCCGCCATTGTTAAAGTAGATATTCATAGATTAAAATTCTCATAGTTATTACAAAGTGGGTGTTAAGCTTTTGGATTTAGTTGTATGCCTATGTTCTTGGATTATTTCAGTTTTAAATTTGAGATGATACCTACAAAAAGATACATACAAATAAAAATAAAAAAAAGTGCATGCTAATTAATGTGGTTTAGGAAAAATGTAACTGACGGTTAAGTTATAGAAATAAACCCCATTATTTCCCATTATTTAAATTATTTTAGAAATAGTAAACTATAGAAAAGCAAATATTTTTGTTAAAATAAAGGTATTTTAATTGTTAAAACTTTTAATTTTTTCCAGTCTTGTAATATTCTGTCATATTTAGTACTACTTCTTGTGTGACTACGAAGCGTTGAAAAGGCCTGGCACACATACGCAAGCAAATCTTCAAATATTTAAAAAAAAAATTATAATCTTAAAACACAAACATTTTATTCTGCTTCAAGGATTTTTTACTCAGTATGATATTTCAAAAAGAACGAAGATATATATGAAGTGAGGGGTAATAAATTCATTTACAAAACGGCAAATGAAGATATGGCAATGTATGATTGTATTGAGGTAAAATTAAAAAATGACTCATTAAAAAAACTTATAATAGAAGCTCTAAAATTCAGCAAGATTTTAAATTTTTTTTAATGTATAAAGCATATTTCTCTCTATCTCTCTGAATGATTTTTCAAACAATAGAACTTTAAACTAATTTTTTCGGAAAAGATATTTAGTTTTTCGTACGTTAAAATTACATACTGTAATAATCTGTTTGGAGTAATGTATATTATAAAATTCGGAAAGTAACGGATTATTTTTAAGTTCTTTGTGTGTACATAGTAAAATGGAATTTGCTTTCAGAAAATTTTATATCCCACATATATCTATGAATATTTTTTAGAAGACAGATTGAAATACTTCACTAATTCTCTTTTTTTTCTCTTGTATTCATAAATAAATAAAAAAACTTTGAAGACAAAGTTTTGATACATTATTTATTTTATAAATTACTTAAGACATAATTTTAAATGAATAACTTACTGATACAAATTATACGAAACTTAATAATACCATTCTAAAAATATTTTTAATTCACCATTACTAAATTTAAAACAAAATTTTTATTTTAGAAGTACAAGGGAGATTTTTATTTTCATAATTAGAAAAAAAATATATTATATCATAAAAAAAAATTCTAAACAATGTGTTTGAAAGTATGAAAAATTGAAAAGTGTTTCTCATTTTTTAAAGCATTAAATTGGTTTACTATACTTCTAAATTAATTTATCCACGTAAAGTAATATGCTTACTTTTCGATGTTACTGGTAGTAATATATTTGCCTGGATACTTGCTGTAAACTTTATTATTTTTACAGTTTTTCTAACCTTTAATTATTTTCTTATGAAACTGTAAATGTTTTTTTAACTTTATACTTTAGATGATTTTGCTATAAAAAA
>BMAV01012625.1:58522-82702 GCA_019973955.1 Trichonephila inaurata madagascariensis
AAAATCGAAAATCCCACTTTAATCACCTAACGTTTTCATTGTTATTATTTTATGAATTAATTGATATTTCTGTTTCTGTTCCAGGATTCGGGCTTCACACGAAAGCCATCCCTCGTTGCTTCAGACTGTATTAACTTAAAAAACTTCCTTGGACTCACTCGACAAAGAAGTGAAATAAACCTCAGCAACCTCGGACTTATAGGCAATGACTCTCGTCGCAGCCGCTCAGAGGTCAGAGGCATCAGCTGCGATCGACTGACCATCGGATATCACACGCCCAGCGCAACGGTCGCTGCTAACCCTCAAGCTGGAAATGCTAGTCCTCCTAACAAATCCGGATGTTGGTTGAGAGGACGTAAGAAAGAAAGAGAGGTAAGATGTCCTCTAAAAATAAGCGCAGACGTTATTGGGAAGACGATAGTTACAGGAAGCAGCAAGAGGGCAAGCTCAAAGCCTTGCGAAACCAGGACTGTTGCGGATCAATCAGGAGGTTCCAAATCTAAGAAACCTTCCATCAAGAATTCAGATACCCGCAAAGGCAAATCGAATAAGAAGGGAAGCAATGAAAATCTTCTTGAAGAAGATATATATGCCGAAATAGGACACATTTGTCCGCCTAAGGAAAAGCTTCTAAAGGAAAACAAAACTGCTGTCAAAGGTCCTGTAAAAGCTTCCAGAAAGAAAGGTCAAGCACCTAAGCCACAGGTCGCAAATTTGAATATAAAAGATTCGAACTACGACGTTAACCTGAATCCAAATGGCTTGGAAAGGAAAGATAGTTCGAATTGTTTCAATGAAAAGAAAAATTCCCCTCAGATCAAGCCTTCGAGGCGAGTTCAGAGTGGCATGGGTAAAATTGACGAGAAGCAATCTGATAATAGGATAACACCGACGGTGAAACCAAATAATCTTAAAAATTCAGAATCATTCCTAACAGTTAAAAATAAAATAAATTCGGATTCTGTATCTCAAGTTACTGTAGCAGAAGTTCATAAGAATATGGAGAACGACTGCACAGTCGAAAAGAAAAAGAACTCAGGTGATATTCCTGATAATAGTTCTGCCGAGGTTAAACAGCCATCAGACACTCAAGAATATAATATTAAAGCTTCAAGTAATTCAGATTACCAAGAATTCACCAAAGAGAAAGAAAGAATGGAAGAAATTGAAATCGAAATACCACCTTATCGCATTGACACGCCAGACTATTCTACCTTGGAGTCTGTAGTTGACAAAAATCAAAAAGATGAACTACCAGATAAGTCTATTCCAGTGAAAAAGGAAGACACTTCTCCAGACAAAGAAGACTTGAATTCTACCATAAATGGATTATCGTCGGAGACTCTCAAACTTGCAATAGAAAGCACCATTTCCAGCATTTTACGGGACTCTTCCGGAGATAGTAAATACGCTGAAATAGAACTGGCACCGAAGAAGATGGTAAGGTTTGAGAAGCTGGATTTAATCGAAACCTACAAGAAAAATAAAGCGGAAAGTGTGAAAGACAGCGATGAAGATTCTATTATATCCGTTTCGGATAAGAAAAACCCAACTAAAAAATTACTAGATGTTAACAGCAACGAAATACCTACATACGAATTGGGAAAGGTGAAATTAAGTCCCATAGACTCAACAGAGACAGATGTTTCGGAAAAACTAACTTGTTCATCATCTGATTGTCTGAGTGAAGCTTCTTCTTCGTCTTTTGCAGAAACGGAATGTTCACAAAAGGACATGACTGTGAATGTTCTAATTCGGAATCCGTCTCCAGATTTACAACCATCTAACAATGTCGATGATTCTCAAACTGATGAAACGCAGGCTCAACTGGTAGTGAAGAAAAGCATTGTCTTGACGGTAGCGAAACAGGAAAAAGGATTTAAAAGTTTATGTGCGAACAAGAAACCAGAAACTGTTCCTGAGCCGCCTCCACCAAAAAGTGATCACAAGATTTCGGTGACTTTTTTGTGTTCTGATCCTCCAGAACCACCACCATATGCATTAAAACCAAAGGTAGTGACAAAGGATGGTACAGTGTGCTTGCAATCGATTAGTGTTCCTCCTCAAAATCATGTAAAAATTGAAGTACCTCCGCCCTTACCTCCTCCTATGAGGGGTCGATCAAAGGAACGCCGTTCCAAAGACAGGCAACATTGTAAGAAAAATCACAAATCAAGGAAGAAAAATAAGGAAGGTAAGTAAAAATAATTTCTAAATATTAAGTAGTTAACCAATATTCCCCTTATCTATCTCCAGCTCATTTGTAAGTAAAATGGGTACTTACGTATTATGCCGTCGACCAATTTCATCAAATCAAAATATGTCCTTAAATGCCATGGTATGCAGCTAATAATTTGAAACAGTTTCCGTGCATGGTCAGATATAATAATAATAATGAAATCATTTGGCGACATTTTTTTAATAGATAATGTGTTTTAATTTGGGAAAATTGGTTGACGGTATAGTAAAATAATTATAGTGATTATTATTATTCAAAACTACTTCTGATTTCGATATCGATTATCATTGCCATTTCTTTCAACGAAAGAAATTGTAAAATAATAATACTATTATACCTTAATCGTTAACCTCATAATCATTAATATTTAAGTAAAAGAATTCTTTTGCGTATGCTTTACCCCTAAAGAGTTCTTTTTCCCTTTTCGAATGAATAAATCATAAATTATTTGTTCACAGCCTAATAATATAAGAATAGAACCTCGTATCAAATGGGCATGCATCTATTTTATCCTAGAAATGTCAAAGTTAGCCATAGAAATCTTAAAAGTTTTGAGTGATATGAAGTTGCAATAGATGTATATGAAGAATATTTATTTAGTTATAGCAAAAGTGATTTAAAACAAAATTTAGTTTTAGACCCGTCATAAAAAATATACAATGTATTTCTTATTTGAAATTTATCTTCGCTATCTTGATCTTTTATCTCTCCTGAAATTTATTTTAGCTTAAAAATAGATAAGATTTCTGTTTTTATTTCAATATAGCTTTGAAAGAATGCAGAGTTTTTCTTTTTTTAAATTATTCGAACAGAAAAATTTTAAGTAATATCGCAGTCTAACGAGGTTTTTTTATACTGAACAATCTCCCAGAAAAAGAACTCCTCCAAAAGGAATATAATTTCTTGCCTATTATTGCCTGCCAATTATTTGGATGTTTTTTTTTTTAATTTCAATTTACAAAGAGTAAGCTACCATGGCCGAACCTACTATAGATAGTTAATATTTCGTATAGTTCAAACATTGTTTTAAGAGAAGAAAATTATATAATAAAGCATGTATACCCCCCCACTTTTTTGTTAACTTTTAAAAGTTATTTTACGTTATGATCTTTTAATTGTAAACTAAGAATAAAATTATGTATATAATAAAAGTCCTTTTAACTCTTAATGTGTGAGTTTTACCCTAAGGTAATAAGAATTTTAATCAATCCAAAATTTAGATATAAAGAATTAAATTTCGAGTTTGTTTGACACACGTTTATATTTCTGGACAATTTATAAATTACTATCATGACTAGATTTCAAAGAACAATATATACGATTGGACCTCTATTTAATGCAGTCGCTAAAACCGGAAAAAAGTTCGTTATATGGAAAATGCGTTAAATAGAGATTCATCTTTCCATATTCTTTATAAACCACATAAAACAAATTTTAAATTAATATAAACACATATTATTAAAAAAAATAATTATTCACATCTTTTTTTGTAAATAGAGATATCTATCTATTTTACATATTTTACCCTGCAAGAGTAAAAAACGTCAGGGAATGTCATGGGGGGTCTCTATATTTTGAAGTATAAAAAAATAATAACTTTATATTAAAATAAACGAATTTTAATATTTACTAATTTTAACCCTAAAAGTAATTTTAAACATATAGTATTTTTTTATAAACAGTAACTTCAAACATATATTAGCACATGCGTCCTTAAATTTAATTACCGGTCAAATTTGTTAATTTTGTTTGAAAAAAGGTTTTCTCTCACAATTCGCCTCTTGTTTTTACAAAGCATCGAAATCAGGTGAGTTCTCTTCACGCTGTAATCTGCGTCGAATTGTTTCAAATGATTTTATCATTTCTTCATACGAAGCCCCAGAAATATTTTAAAAATAGGAGGAAAAAAAGCGAATCACAAGGGAAAAAGTTCGTTAAATAGAAAATGCACTTGGCTATTTGGGTGTTATTTTACGAAGAAAACCGTAAAATGTTCTTGGTACCCGGAAAAAGTTCACAAAATAGAAGTTTGTAAAATGGAGGTCCGACTGCATATATGTCTATTTTTATCGTTATTATTCTATATATTTATATTAATTTGTCTGTTTGTTCTCGTTCTGTATTTATATTGTTTTTCGAGGGAGAACTTCCACTTGATCTCAAGATAGGATGCAAAAATAACTTTCGAATCGCTTTAATGAAGACGTCACTATTATAATTGAGTTGCCCAGATTTCTGATTGATAATTTGATTTGAATCAAAATTGTTCCTTTTGAAGTCTAGAAAGAGCTAAATCAAATCATTGTTACGAAGGACGGTTTATTGTACTTGTAAAGGAAGCACTAATACAAACAATAAAACTCACAATAAATATGAAATTGCCTTAAACATATTTACAGCACTTAAAAAAAGAGAGCAACACGAAAGAAGAAGAGTGAAAGGCATAATATGAACTCTGTTATCGTTTTCCTACAATCCCATGACTAAGATAATGCGTTTCGATTAAGTGAATTCTCATAATGATTAGTCTAAAGTAAATATTGTTTATTAATAATAGCATGAGGAAAGTTTGATATGCAATGGAACATCGATTACTAGCACTAGAACAGAATTCTTTTAATGTTTCAGAATGATTTTGATCTGTTGTTATCATTAGCAGGGAATAGGAATATGTCATGTCATAATTAAATCTAATCGATTCAGTTTTTTAAAGCTTAGAATGGTAGGTGAAAAATAATTTTAGATTTAGGTTGATGTTAAATTTGTTGAGAAAGAGGTCAGGCTGCATGTTTGTTCATGATGTTAATCATAAATGAACAATACGATTTCGTCAGATCTACAACAGTGATTCTTAAAAGAGTCTTCATCAATGTATTAATTTTTTGAAGACTTTCCTCGATTATAATCAAGAGTTTTAATATAGCATATAAATTATATACTTTTCCTCTTCATTCCCTTTCCACTTGTTTTGAATTTTTTATCGGTATTGTAACTGATTTAATTTCTCTCTCTCTCCCTTTCACTCTCTTTTTTTCTCTCTTTCTCTCCCTTTCTTTCTCACTCTTTTTTTCTCTCTCTCTATCTCCTTTTTTTCTCTTTCTCTCTCCCCCTTTCTCTCTTTCTTTCTCTTTCTTTCTCTCTCTCCCTTTTTCTCTCCCTCTCTTAATATCTCTCTCTTTTTCTCTCTCCCTTTTTTCTCTCTCTCTCTCTTTCTCTATCTCCCTTTCTCTCTCTTTCTCTCGAACCATATACATCCCCCTCTTTCCCTTTCTCTTTCCATGTGTGTGTGTTCCACACGATATTATACCAGTGCTTGTAATTTAACTTAAACAGGCTAACCCACTGTTTACTTATTATTCAAACATTTTACTGTTAAAAACATTTTTACTACCACTATTATTATTTAATTATTATTACTGTTATAATTGTATCACTACTCATCATTTAAGTTCGGGACATCTTCCAATGATATTAAAAAGCCCCATTTCATAGTTTTGCTTCAGATCTTTCTTTATGAAGAATCGTTCCTGGAAATAGATTTAAAAAAGTCTGTAGAAGAAAAGAAGTAATGCATATCAGACTATAACAGCAAAAATTAATTTATTTATCTTTCTATTTAAAAAAAAAAAAATTAGGTGTCCGTACATGGGCGTAGCTACCGTATCAGCCGTATCAATGATACGGGACGCCCAAGCTACAGCGGCCCCAACATGTGTGAAAAAGTCCCACTAACACAACTTTTATATCTAAAATAGGGCCCCGAAAATTTTTTATACTGGGCCCATTCAGAACTAACTACGCTAGTGTGTCCGTAACACTTTTTGAATCTATTACAAGTTTTAAAAAACGTAAAAAACTGTATGATGAATTAAAGTGGTACTTTATTTGTAATGATGTTTAATTTCTATACAAAATGATTTTATCAAAACGAATCTTGATTTCATAAGAATGTAAAAATATTTTTCTTTTTTCTTAGAAATGTGGGTGAAAATAATTTGATCACAGTTCATTAAACAATTAAAGTTTAAAACGTTCGATAAAATTAGTAAAAGAATGTAAAACAAACTGTTGCAATAAATGTTAAAAAATTATTGTACTGAATTTATTTATTAAGGAATTAACTTAGATCCGTATTTGCAAGGAAAATTTCCTTGGATATTTTTAAACAGAAAACATTAAAAAGTAGGCCTATACTATATACACACATATATATGTATAACTTTATTTTAATAGAAAAAGGTTAACTTAAGAGAACCAGGATATCATACTCATTCAAAAAATCTATTTTTCAATTTTAGTATTAAAAAATAGTGCATATTTTTCTGAATGTAAAAATGTATAACATTTATATGTTCGTTGATAAAATAACCTTAAAATATGAAAAAAGTAATTGGCAAAAATGTAAACAAACGTTTACAAATGTTTAGTTTTTTCACTTTTTCTTCAAAGCATAATTTTTTGCTTTTAGGTACACTTTTAAGAAAAACTTTTGCACTATAGGGTTCCATTTTTTTTTTACTTCCATACACAGGATACCTGTGATAATGGTGAACCTGTTCATTTTAGTCAAAGTACTACATAGTTTTTAAGGTATCCTACTACGTTCGAAACCGTGATTTTAAAAAAGCACATAAATGGATAATTTTCATGATATTTACTGTCACTTAGATTAGAATACATGAATAAAATTGTTTTAAGGACACACACACACATTTTGACAAAAAAAAATATTTAAATACAATATTTCGGCAAAAAATTAAATTAGAATAACCTTTTTTCAAAATGTTCTCCTATTGTGAAAAATGCTTGTATTATAATAATATTTTGCCTGTATATATCTTAGACCTCTGTACAGAGGCTCAACTATGATTTTTGAAAAATTCACATTATTTTCAGAGTTACAACTAATTGAAATAACTATCGGCGGTTTTTTTCTTAAAATTTATCCCCCTCTGTTGTCGTAAAACATAGATAAACCCACTTCTAAGTTATATATTTCAAAAATTCTAGTTAAGCCTCTATACAGAGGTCTGAGATATATACGGGCAAAATATTACTTTAATAGAAGCATTTTTCACAAAAGGGGAACATTTTGAAAATGGGTCATTCTATGTTCATTTTTTGGCAAATTATTGTACTTAAATAATTTTTTATTGTAATACTATTCTTAATACAATTTTATATACATTTTCTAATCTAAGTGACACTAAATATCATAAATATTATCCATTTATACGCTTTTGCAAAATCACGGTTCCGCGAAACGCGTAGTCCGATACCTTAAAAAATAGTTTTAAATGCGAAAAAAAAAAGGGGGGGGGGATTTTCAAAATTACAAAAATTTATAATTTTTTTGAAAAAACCACCTTAATATTTTAATAAAAAAATAGGTTCACTATATTTTGTGTATTGCTTTATATATGTGGAAAAAATATTTTACATATTTAAAAGATACATTTTTAAAAAATGGTACCTAATAACCTAATACGTGTACCTAATACGTGTGTTATAAGATCTCACAAATTATGTCCAACTTAAATAAATAAAATAAGAAAACTAAAGAACTATTTTTGTTATTTCTGCAGAATGATTTTAAAATGTCTTCATTAAGATCGCAAAAATAAATAAATAAATAAATAAAATCTAAGCTCTATTGGAAATTTTTAAAGATATATCCCATAAGCAAAGGGTCTTATGTTTGACATTTTACTCTTTCGAGCATGTCCTGGTACCCTTAAATATTACAAAGTATACACAGTAATAAGATAACAATGAGATAACAAAGTAAAATAATTTTTGAATTAATTTGTCCTCTAAATCTTATTATTAATTTATTTTGACTATTGATCGTTGAAACTGAAAATGATCAGATATAGAGGACATTTGGAAAACGGTAAGTTATTATTTACAAGAAGGTAAACAAGAAGTAATAAACAAATACAAGAATAATAATATATACGTCATATCTTTGGATATATATATCTGCATATCCTACTATATTATAATAATATATACGAATCTCTCAGGAATATACATTGCTTTAAATATTAGTTTTAAATTTTGCGGTGAAATATGATTTTATAAAAATGTTTACAGTCAAAGTGTTAAACATTATATATATATTCTGCGTCCACACAAATATTTGCGTAAAATATGTCGTATTATCTATAGAAGACTTCCAAAAATATTTATCAATGCTTCCTGCAACTTTGACGAAACTGGAACAACGGAAAAATTTAATTTGTATTTTATATGCATGTTTTACTTTGAATATAGCTTTAATCTCTAATATTAGAAGATAACATTAAATAGTCTGTTAAGATTTTAAAATTTCGATAAAACATTTTACCAAAAAAATTAAGGAGATTTATTATTTAAAAAGCTTGCATAAATTTTAATATTTAAAAATTTATAAATTTTGCTTATAAATTTTAAAACTTAAAATTTTATTAGAAAATTTTAGTTACAAAAAATTTTGTTTTAATTATTACGGTACTCATATTTTTTTTTTCATGAAATAGCTTTCGAAAAAGTGTTATGAAGCTATTTTACAGGATTTAATAACATTGTCAGCATGTTTATTTAGCATAAGATTTAGGAAAAATTTTAACTCGATTTAAATTGATTGATATTGAATTATGTAATTTATTCTAACACATATTTATCCATATTTTTTCTGCGTAGGAAAAAAAATCTGCTAATATTTATAATGATTGTTTCCAATACCCTTTCAACAATCTTCATTATTAGTTCAAAGGAAAATTGGCTCAAAACTTCTGTAACATCTCAATTTTCCTTTTAAAAATAGAAATTAAGTTTCATTTCCTTTATAAAAGGAAAACACGCAGGCTTCCCATTTTGAAAGCGCTTTCATTTGCAATCTTTCCGATTTCGTCTTTGTTTTATAGGTTTTTTTAAAGTTTCAAAACCATTTGTATCGACCCATTTACTTAATCGTTAACGATTTTTCTTGCTGTGACAAATCGTAATAAATGATTGCAGTTTTGCTATTACAGTTAGGGTATTTTATTATTCTTTCAGTTTAAAAAAAATTATCGTTTGCAACTATTTTTTAACCTTTTGTTCCTTTTTTTACATACTTTATATTGTATTTCAAATAACATGTACTTAAATGGCAGTTGAAAAGGTTTTTATTTCTTTAATGTATCATAAATATATAAATTGTAATTCTACTTAGAATAATTTCTAATCTTTTTTCATTCAAGTTTCAAATATGTTTAGATCACGCATACGTGTATTGTTAAAATCATTTACATCACGATGCTGATTTTAAAGTGTGATTAACTGAATATGAATAATTTTTTTATAAAGCTTTAAAAACAATTCTATTACGTTACAGTAATTGCAAAAGATTCGACATATATAAAAACAAGAAGCTTTCATTTCTATATAATGGTACCTAATTATTATCGTTCGTATAAGAAACTGATTTTAAAAAATTCTTATCACCTTAATGTTTGCGATTTATAATAGATTAGTGCAAATAGCGGCCCGAAGGCCATATGTAGCCACAAAGATTTTTTTTCAGTCCACAAAGACAGAAAACCAATTAAACAGAAAATGAGCTCCGTATTAAGGTCATCATATTTTTACGAGCGTTTTTCTTGTAGGAAGATCAACAAGAGTAAATATAGATGCAAGTTGGCTGACATTAACTCGAAGACAATGATGAGAATTTCAACAAGCAATTTCATACCTGATTTTAAAAAAAATTGTAGAAAAGTGTTATAGGATACATTTGTATCATTAAACTAATTCTAAAATTAAATGTACTAGCATCCATAGATGAAATGAAATTAGCATTGTAAATAAATTGAACAAAACTGTTTCAATTTCATTTACCTTATATTTATTAATTTTTATGATGTATTTTATAATTTTTCTGAGATGCAAAATTAACTGAGGAATTTAATCAATTTAAAAAGTTTCGGTCCTCCGCAGGGACGTCTTAAGATTTCTTGAGGCCCTGGGCACCTACACAAATGTAGGCCCACACCTATAACCCTTAAAAGTAGACAGTACATAGCATACGTTGTCAAATAATCGTACAAACAATAATTCGAAACAAATAAATGTGCATGACTTGCAATTGCACAACCTGCTTGATCGACTACCACCTTTTGACTGAATGAGTAATGCTTGTGTCTGGTGGGAGGCCTAGGCCTGTACGTGGACGACAGTCATCACATGTAGCCTGTTGACATATCGTCCGAAATTCCCACTTTTTTGGAGAATACAACTGGAAATAACATTTGATCGTTGAAATTATTCGAATTTTGATCTTATTAAGGCTGCGTTGAGGACGAGACGAGGCTCTGGGCCCGGACCCAGTTGGATCATGCATTAAGACATCTGTGGTCCTCCGCTTCCACAATGTGGCCCTCGAGCCAAAACTATTGCCCACCCTTGTAATAGATGATTTATTGAAAAAATAATAAATACAAATTTTCCAGGGAAAATATTAGTACACCTGGTATCTTAACAGATGAAAAATATATCATAAATGCAATTCGTCGTTAATTTAAACAATGGAAAAGATTGTAATCTGATTCAAATCTTACGGATAAAGAAAAACGTGATATAAAAAACTTTAGAGCAGGGGAAAAAAGGGTTAATTTATCATTTTAACAGTCACATTCGAAAATTTGTTTATATCGCATTGGACCTACTTTTCATTTTTAAACCAGGATCGTAAGCCAACACTTCAACTGACTTTCCACTCTTCAAATCCATAGCATATTAAATTAGAATTTTCGGTCTACGGTTTCTATTTCTTGCTTTTTGAACAGGTCACTCATTTACATATGAAAAAAGTTAACGTATATAGTGGTCACATAAGTTAAATCCTGGGAATTCATCAGAAATACTGGAATGAAGAATTTGCTCTAAAGATAATTTTTTAAAATTGTGTTTAGGGGCCAACCCTGCCTGACTTCAGGTTCATTTTGACAGAATCAGTCAAAACACTGAGCCGGTTTTAAATTTTGTTATTGAGTCAAGGTGTAGAACCTCAACTATAGAAATAACTAGTACAACTTCGAGATCCTACAGATTTCAAAATAAACGAGTGGCACGAGGCTAAAGGCGTTTTCTACATCTATCCGGGTCATCACTAGAGATTTCTGATTTTTCTGAGCAAATATAATGACCTGGACAGGCAAACTCAGCGTACACATCCTTTCTCGTGTGCCCTTCTGAACATTTGAATTGAGAAAGACTCGGGAAATCAAACGACCAGAGAATGTGGCTGTAAAAATGGATTCTTAACTTTGTTACATGCTTTTCATATAACAAACAAGAAAAAAATTGAAGTGATTGGTAAATAATTGGGAAAGGAGTAGCATTTTGAATGCACTAATGTAATAAACTGAGGAAAACCACTTTAAAGTTAATAATTCTGAAAAAAAATAATTATAATATGCTTAAATAAATTTAAAAAACCGCTTCAAAACATTATTTATATATTTTTCTTTAAAATAATAGCATTTTCGTATTTTTCAGAACCTATACATTTTTATAAATAATCAACTTTTAGAGAGTATTAATTTCACAAGAAAATAGAAAATTCAAGAAAAATGTTTAAAAAAAAATTTTTTTTTCTGTCATGACAGAAATTTTAGTATTTTTCTTCACATAATATTGAAGTATTATGTTTGTATGAAAACATATGGGGAATAAGAACTAAAATTATAAAATTATTAATATAAAATGCCTTAATTCAAAAATTTTGCATGCACACATTTCACAAAGAAAAAAAAATTACATTATTGTAATGCCTAGGTAATATCCTGATTTATATATTATACCTTATTTTTTTTATAGTTATTATTTCTCTTTCTAAAATATAACTTTTTATCAAAACTCTTTTTTTAAAAAAAAGGGAACATGGTCGAATTGCTTAGTATGTTAATTTACATTTTTTAAATGAAATTTTATTCAACTTCTAACTTTCCAACTTGTAAAAGTGATATATCAATCGAAAGATAATAATGCAAAAAATAAGATTGAATTAAAAAAAAACTAAAAAAAAAAAAAATGATAGTTCAGCCATTTTTGGGGTACCAAGTCCCCTTATTTAAAGTAGCCTCTACCATTCTACAAAATGATTTTGGGTATAATTAATTTTAGAAGCTATGTATGTATATATATATATATATATATATATATATATAAATAAATAACTTGATTCGCTATCGCTGAGAGCGAAGTTTGTAATACGAGCATAAAATTAGTTTAAAATTGATTGCTTTATAGAAGGATAATGAATGTAAATTAATTTATTTGTTATTTTTTCTCCTTCAAAATACTTCTGTTACAAAGTATTTATAAAATATTTAAATTACTGTATTACCTTATTTTGTGTAAAATCAGATTTTTATTTCTATCCCTTACTAAAATGCTTTTTATAGACAATAAATACAATAGTAAAATAGGCTTTAAATTATATACGTAAGGTAAATATAAATTTCTTAACTGATTCGTACTATAAAATGTTTGAAAACAAAAATTATATTTTGAATAAATCACACATAAATTTCTTTCTATGGTTAATGATACAACCAAGGTAGGAGGCAAATATAATAATTAGTTCGCAAAATGTAAAATGCATTAACCGGAGATAATTACCTTTTGGCAGAGTAAATTAACTTCTGTATAATAACACAGACAATAGTTATTAGAAATATATATATGGATTCAGCATCTGCTAACTTTAATGGTAATTATGGAAACTGTAAAAAGAATATTTATTAAATTGAAAATTTGTGAGGTATATAAAGATATTTATGTTTCGATTTAGATTAAAATCCCTTATTTTGAATGTTTCAGAAATTTTAAAACACATTCTTATAGTAACAAAAAATAATTTTATACACTTTAAAAAACATTTTATTTCGAAACAATGTGTGAGTGGCAACAGTAAATCACATAGCGAACGTTATTATAAGCTATCATGGAATCAATGATTCGTTGATTGTTTATTAAGGTCGCATTTCAAAATAACACGAGGGCTACTGGTAATGAACCTCACAATTTTGAAACAAAAATAAGTGACGAGGATGACGTCTAAGCTAACACACCACTCTCCAAATTTCCACACTACGTCAACCGGAGAACTTAAAGCCTCGACAGACTTAACATGCATCTTCACCAACGATGGACTGAAGACCAGCCGTGTAAGGGAGTTATGAACGTTAAATCTGTCGAGAGCTCAAACATCCTCCCTTTGGTGTGGTGTGGTAGTTAAAAGAGGGAGTGCCAGCTCACGTGTCGTCCTCGTCGCTTGGCCATGGTTCAAAATTACGAGGTCCGTCGCCAAAACCAATCGAGTAGCTGAATAGTGCCAGGTTAATATTCATTCGCTCACTCACACTCGCTCAACACGATGGCTGCTAGTTAACCACTTGGTTATCGTTGCCGCAGGTTGGTCCCGAAGAATGAGAGGAAATGTCTGAAGGGAAAATTTATTTTTAAACTCTTAAATTTTTTATTTTATATATTTATTAACCCGCGGTCACTCGCGCCTGTTTTTACTACCGTCATTACTCGCGGGGATGTAGAGAACACCCCAAACTTTTAACACGTGTATTTAATTGTGAAAATAAAATTAAGTCATTATGATACATTTTTATAAAGTACAAGATGATTTTTGTATTATACAAAGAAAATTATTAAATTTATTGCATATAAATGAGACTAACATTAATTTAAACTAAACATACAAAATTTTCGTTTTAAAACACATAATTTTATATTTTTTCATAAACCAGTATATATATAAAACGAATATACCAGTAATAAATATACTTTATAATTAACGAGATAATGATAGTAGAAAGTAGAAAAATAATATTTTAATCATTTTCCAAACATTCAGAGCAGACTGTATACAAATGCTCAACTTCTCGCGGGAGTTCTCAGCCCCTCAGATAAACTTTTGAAGGTCATTACATTCCAATCGTTCGAGAAAGAGGGATTGCATCAGGCCTGAAGGTTCAATGTCCTAAAATGTGCAGCTACAGAAAAAATCGTGGTTCTGAGCATTCTTTTTAGAATCCTGGGAGGATTTTCTTGTTGCTGGGGTGTACAGAACACCCCACGCGAGTGATCGCGGGTTAAATGCACCTTTATTTTTAACCGTATTTGAAATTATTAAAAATTTTGATGTTTTCCATGCAACTTATTCATACTAGTTTTACTTAATTATTTCGTTAGTCACCAAAGGACTTTGACTGCCTAAAAACTGATCAGTTAACAATTTTCTTTTTTACTTACGTTACACACAATTCACACCTACAAAAATAAACTTTAATTTTAATATCAATGAACATTTCCTTTTTGATGGTTTATTCGATTACTGCATTTTGTAATAACAACCTCCTGGTGGCCAAAACAGTTCTTTGCAAAACCTCACATAGAATAATTAAGTATATGGCTTTATTATTATTAATTGACTATGGCTTTATTATTAATAATATTTGAGTGTGTATATGTAGGGAGAAAGCGTATTCTCTTAACCTTAAAAATAAATTCTTTTTCCTTTACTAATTAAAAAATTCTCTAAGCATGTATTATAATTGTTAACAATATACATTTTCGCATATTTCTAGATGTAACGAAGTTTCTCTCGATCTCAAATCAACTTTTCAAGGTCATTTCAGAAAACTTTTTGATGTCCTAGTTAAAGTCAGGGGTGAAAATACGAGTATTATGTTATGATGTAAGATCTAAATTTGATTCTGATAAACACTTGCAGAGCATGTTTTAATTTTTTTTTCTCAGAAAGCGACTGCCATCATTATTTAACGTTCATTTTTTGTAAAGAATCACTAAAATTAATGATACATAATTGATATCTCATCTTTGAACATCTGCGATTGAGATGAATCGATAAGATTAGATCGTTTGATAATTCATTGAGGTTAGTTGAATTTAAGACCTATTTTTCTGAAGCATGAAATAAATGTTCTAAAAGGACACCAGTTCAGGTTCATTGTGGTTTTAGTTATAAAAAAAATGAGTGTATTATTGACATGCATTACTTGTTGTTCTTTTTTATCCGGAAAGGGGTGCTTTTTTACGAATTTTAAATGGTTACTCTCACATGTGTTTTATATTTTAAAATAGTAAATATAAACGTTTTCTTGTCTTCATTTTTTTTTAAATATGGGTGCTTTAATAGGATTGTTGAGAGCTACATCTAGATATTGTTATTCATATCACTTTCTATTAACGTGTGCTTAGTGTATCGATGATAAAAAATGTTAACCGATTTTTTCATTACTTCTGACTGGCTCTCATTTCAATTTTAAAGGAGAAAAAAATAATGTTTTGAATTGAAAAAAGGATAAATTAACTTTTTCGAAGAAATCAACCTAAAAAATAATTAAAGTATTTTTTGTGTTTTAAATGTGTAAAGATACAAATAAATAATTATACCCCATAATAATACAGCTTTCAAAACTAATTAATGAAAATTTATATAGAATATTATATTCTTTAATGTAAATTTGAATCACATCTTTAAGGTATACGACTATGTTCGGAACCGTGATTTTGCAAAAGCGTTTAAATGGATATTTATGATATGTAGTGTCACTTAGATTAGAAAATATATATAAAATTGTTTTAAGAATAGTATTACAATAAAAAATTTTTTAAGCACAATATTTTGACAAAAAATAAACATAGAATGACCCATTTTCAAAATGTTCTCCTTTTGTGAAAAATGCTTCTATTATAATAATATTTAGCCTGCATATAGCTCAGATCTCTGTACAGGGGCTCAACTAGAATTTTTGAATTATATAACTTAGAAGTGGGTTTATCCATGTTCTACGACAACAGAGGGGAGAAATTTAAAAAAACAAACCACCAATAATTATTTTAAATGGTTGTAACTCTGAAAATAATATGAATTTTTCAAACATTATAGTTGAGCCTCTGTACAGAGGTCTGAGCTATATACAGGCAAAATATTATTATAATAGAAGCATTTTTCACAAAAGGAGAATATTTTGAAAAAAAAGTTTATTCTCTAAGTTAATTTTTTGCAGAAATATTGTATTTAAACATTTTTTTTTTTGCCAAAATGTCCTTAAAACAATTTTATACATGATTCTAATATAAGTGACACTAAATATCATGAAAATTATTCATTTATGCGCCTTTTTAAAATCACGGTTCCAAACGTAGTGGGATACCTTAAGAAACTTTATTGAAAACTAACTATATCGAGTTGAAAATAATTTTAGTCTTTAAATATTTATTTGTAATTCGATACTTATTGTTATCCTTAATTAGAAGATGCTCAATAATTTTTTATATTCAACTAAAGAATCGCATGATCATGTTTAAAACAGAATTAAAAAATGAGTAACATTTCCCAGTTAAAATTTAATTGCATATTCAAAAATACATTAAAAAATCAATCTATATTCATGTTTATAAAATTTAATTAAATAATTTTTTTTATTAATACCAAGCTCTACTAATTGTAATAGTTTTATTTTAACTAGTCTTTGTATAATAATCATAAATAGCATAAAATAAA
Source organism: Trichonephila inaurata madagascariensis (assembly GCA_019973955.1). Taxonomy (NCBI): domain Eukaryota; kingdom Metazoa; phylum Arthropoda; class Arachnida; order Araneae; family Nephilidae; genus Trichonephila; species Trichonephila inaurata. The sequence goes on from BMAV01012625.1 coordinate 75,334, forward strand.
ATCTGGACCATCTCCAAGAAGAATTCCTTGAAAAATCCTCTAAAAGGGGAGTACTGGTACTTCTTTTTAATTCAATTGATCCTGATTTGTTCTCCTTCAATATTGATTCCGTACTTTCTACAATATAATTCTACCATAGCATAAATTGAATTAAAAACCAAAATCAAAGAAAGCTTTGTGCACATAACAGTGCAGTCTCTGTCGTTAATCTAAACCTGAATCAAGTTTAATGTGTGTGTGTGTATCATTATTTTATTTAAAAAAAAATGCATTCTCAACAAATTAGCATTGACAAGAATAAGTTCCACAAATTTTAGAAAAATTGGAAAAGTACTTGAATGTAGTGTATTAATACTTTTGTCATGTCAACGGTCATTTAATATTCAGTGCATTCCGTAAATTTTTGATATTCATTAAAATCAAAGCTCCCCTAAACGATGAATTAAATCTTTTCTTACATACAACAAACGTAAAAAGGAAACGGTTTCAAAATTAAAAATAAATAAATAACTGAGAGAAAAAAAATTATTATAAATAATTATTAAACTTTTATTCAGATTTTGGGTGCCAAACTTTAAGAACTGATATTTGTGATGCACATTTCAGATACAAAATACTCTTTTATATGTGTTAGCGTTATTTTAACATAATCTATCCACTTTGTATCCTTTCCTTTATCTAAGGCTCTTTAAATACTTACCTTTATCTAAAGCTTCTAATTTCTTAAAATTTGAGAGAAATTTAGATAAAGAAAATCTTAATTTTTAAATTCTTTTCAAAAATAATGTGCACAAATTTAATTTAAAAATAATTTTTAATAAATACTTTAGCGTTTGATATTTTTTAAGTGGTCGCAGTAGTTAAGTGGTCACGGTCACGTACTCGTGGTCAGCGTGTTACGAGTTCGAGCCCTATAGCCACAGAAGACCCTCCATATAGAAGGGCTGTTGTATATTAAATCAGTAGTGGATCAAAGTCATCGTGTTGGCGTGGAATTTAGGAGAGTGAGGTGCCAACTCAGGGGTCGTCCTCGTCACTTGACCGTAGCTCAAAATTTCGAGGTTCCTCACCAATAGCCATCGTGTTGCTTCATAGTGCGACGCTAACATACACTCTCTTTATGTTTTATATGCTTTAATATACGAGATTCAGGCAAAATCTTTACCCATTGAGCTAAATTGTAATTTTCCTGACTCCCCCCCCCCTCCCCTGCTATAGAAAAGAATTTCGAAATAATTTCTTTCCCCACAGTATATAATAAATTAAATTCTGCCGTGGATGCATCTGGTACTACTCACTCACACCAAGAATAAGTGAACTCCAATCCTCTATTCCAAATACACTGTAAGGCGAATTCGAAATTACCCGGACCCTTTAATGGATTGCTTTATCTCTCTGCTTTGTTCTTTATTCCAATATATTAGAACTTTCTTATACAACTAATTATTTCTTCCTAGTCAAATCTAAAGTACTCATAAATTACCTTGAAATGTAATTATTTGCAGCGCTTAAAAGCGTACTTTTATTTTCAACACGCAATGGCATACATGGGGGGGAGGCAGTTAACCCCTCCCCGCATAGACCAACAGATCGTTAATTATTACGAAAGAACAGTGGAGCATACGGGAATTTTTCAAGGGGGGGGGGGGAAGACGAGGTGCCTGAGGCTAAAATCCACCTTTCTTGTATCAAACCCCAATACCTGCCAAACATATTCTCTTGATTTTATCGATTTTCGGGAATAAAAAACCGTTGCAAATAAATTATTGAATAAATTATTACCATTAATTCATAATTATTGTTACTTATGTTTGGAATATGTTACGTATCATATACATAGGACTATAATCATTCGGGGGAAAAATTCAAGGGCGTTGGAGGGGTTCCGGACGCCCTCGCCCTGTAGTGTGCGCCACTACCATTACCCTACGGAGCTGTTTTGTCTGCTTGTTTATTTTTAATTTTTCCCCCCCCCCCCCCCATAAGAGAACAGAACTCTGTTCGAAACTGCCAACATGAAATGTAAGACAAAGATCTATATATTTATCAAAGATCTATCTATTATTTTATCAAAGCTCTATCTATTATTTTATCAAAGATCTATCTCTATCATTTTATCAAAGATCTATCTATCATTTTATCAAAGATCTATAAATATTACCCTACGGAGCTTTTGTTTGCATATTTTTTTAAAATTTTACCCCCTCCCCCATAAGAGAATGTTCGAAACCGCCAACATGAAATTTAAGACAAAGATCTATTTAAGGTAGTTCCTCAAATTGACCATCCCGAAATATCTTCGCTCTGATTCCATAAGCAATAAATCAGACCATCCACAGCTCTCCCTTTCTGAGAACTTTCTAGATACGCCCCAGAGACACAGTCGAATGAGATGTTGACGTCCGAACCTGTATAGTGAATGTAGAACACTGTCCCTCCATCCAACTTTCTCAAATAGGCTGGCTGGTCGTTGTGCCACTGGCCTTCCCACTTGTTAACGGCGACCTAACCTATTTCCGGATGCGAGTTTCCCTCACTCGGCTTTTATTCTCTAAAAATTCCCTTTTTCTCCTCACATTTTAAGTGCGAGTGCCATTAAAATTTTTGTCCTGATTTGAGACCCACTCGATGGATGTGATAACGATTTAGAGAACGAATTTTTATTCGATAAACATATTTTAATTAAAAATGTTAAAAAAGCAATAACAATTTTTATTGAGTCATATATTTTATTTTACGTTAAATTTTTAACTGGTGATCACACACAGCTTTAAAATTTAATATTAAAAAATGACTGGGGAGGTAGAAACAAAAAATCCCCCAATTATAATTATTTTAAATACAGTTAATGAGTCACCACCACAAGAATACATTTTAATTCATCTATACTTCCTTCCGATTAAAAGAGATAATCTAAAACTAAGATTTGATTTTGCATTAACGTCGAATTTCAAGTTGTATAAGCCCTTCACACGGCGGATCTTCAGAGCAGTAGGTCTCAACAACGCTCACTACGAGTTTTCGAGCTTGACCATGCGGCCGCGGTAGTCTAGTGGTCAAGGTATCGGATCGTGGTTGACTTGTCACGAGTTCGAGCCCAGTACCACTAAAGAAGACCCGCCGTGTAGGAGTGCGACGTTAATATTCACTAACGAACTTGACCATTAGTCTATTGCGAACATATAAAATAGAGTAGAAGAACACTGTGTGTTTGTACATGTAGAAAAATATTTTTTTCATAAAATAATAAAATAAAGTGCTTAAGCATTGGATTATTATTTATTTATTCAATGATTTTGCAATTTTAATATTATTCCGTGACAATTATCACTAGAGTTTGCAATCCCGTGATTAGATTGGACTATCTATGAAAAATACACATTAGCGTAATTGAAATTACATAATAAAACTAAAAACAGTTTAAAAAATGGTTTAATGTCATTATTTATTGAAACTAATCAAAACAAAACTTACATCATCTTGAAAAAAACACATAAAAAATAGAACATAATGAAATTATTTTTGTTACAAAGTTTCCTACTGAAGAAAATGCTCGTTCAGACTCTACACTAGTACGCTTTATCATCATTAAATAGGAGTATGTTCTTTCCACAGTAGTCACCACGTCTCCCTCCATTTTCAAAAAGAGACATTTCTTTTTGAATTTTTGATGGCAGTGTCTCAAATTTAATAGGCTGCATTTTTTTGGTGTTTATCCCTCTTTGATAACTTTATCTAGAGTTCTTCTGCTACACTTAATGGCTTTTGTGTACAAATTTGTGATACGTACATATTTCATTAAAAAAAAAAAATGCAAATTTTCTAAAAATTAAGTTCTTAGAAAATTTTGATGAGAAAAAAATTTTAAAATATAATTTAGTCAAAATAAATCCCGGGATTCCGGGGCTGCAAACCCTAACTATCACCACCAAAGAAACAAAATGGGAGATAAAGGCACAACAGAAATATTTGGATTGTTAAAATCTTCTAGGAAAAATGTGTACCGTACGTAAATTAATCGTTAGTAAATATATAGCAATGAAGCCCCGTGGCTAAGCAGTTAATGAATCCCGCTTCCGCAGGGTCCGAGATCGCAGGTCCGAGATTCAAACACCGGGTCTGGCAAGGTTTACTCAGCCTTTCATCCCTTCAGTGGGTCGATAAATGAGTACCAAGCTTGCCTGGGAACTTGACACTGGGGGTTTCGCGTCGAATGACCACCTGACAGGAACATCTGCTCATGCACCTCAAGGCCCAAGGTCGCGTATACTGAGCTGGGCACAGTAGGCCTTGGCCCTCATGGGCTGTGGTGCCACTGAGCTAAGTTAAACATGTAGCAAGAAGTATCGTTTATCTTCTAATTTTGGAAAGGGGAGGGGACACTTCAGGTTTCAGCTTACTCAGTTACATACAGCCCTAAGCAAAACATTAAAATTAATCCCCGCCTCCTCTTCAAAAATAAGTGCTTGTCACGAGTTCGAGCCCAGTGCCACTAAAGACCCACCGTTGTAGGGCAGCGATGCACGTTAAATCTGTCGAAAGCTGAAACGTCCTCCCGTTAGTGTGGTGTAGTCGTTATGAGAGGGGGTTGCCAGCTCAGGTGTCGTCCACGTCTGAAAATTACGTGGTCCATTGTCAAAAGCCCTCATGTAGCTGAACAGTGCGACGTTAATATTCAATCAATCAAAAATAAGTGTTTGTAACGCCAATCAATGATCGGCTAGCCCCAAAGTTGGCGCTCACGATTTTCTTACCATTGGAGTATATACCCCTTTTGAGCAGTTTTTTATACCGCATAATAGAAAACTAGATTTAACTAAAATGCATCAAAAGACGCTCGCAAATTCAAAAAGAAATTCATCAAAGTATTTTATATTGAATTTTTAAAAACTCCCTCAATTTTTAATTGTGTGTGTATACTCCAGTATCTCTTTTATAACTTCCAACTGCCTTTTTATTTAGACATGTGTTAGTGTTCCGTCAATAGGCATTAAAATATTCTAGCAGCCATCTGAACTTCATTCTGCTTTACAAATACACGGCAAGGAAACAATGCCGATGCATGAGGAAGTAATAGGACGCATCTCTTTAATCCATTATTTAAATAACATAGATCTATTTTTAAATTCGTAAACCATTCGAAACGGTGCGAAGAAAACAATATCAAAACAACGTTTCTATATAGATTAGTAGAATTAACTGTCCGCTGTAATTATATTAAAGGGGTAGAGAGAGAGAGAGAGAGTATCGATGGAAAATAACACAAGCAGAAGTGCGCAAATGGCGGCAATAATTCAACAAGTGGTCTTACCATCAAGCTCTTAAAAGAGTCACCTCTGTTTAAGTCCTGTATCACTGAAACAAAAAAATACTTGTGAAGAAAGGCTAGTGGCTGCGGTAGCCTATTGGTCAAGCTCACGGACTCGTAGCTGGAGTGTCATGAGCAGGGGTGGCCAACTCAAATAACCTCGCGGGGGGCACTTACAAAAAAAAATTTTAATTCTGCGGAACGCATATAAAAAAAATACATATTTATATTAGATATTTAGACCCATCACAAACATTTATTGGAGTGAAAATTAAAAACAGATCGATATATTATTACTGGTTTCATTATTTTTCATGTATACAAACGTAGATAAAATAATAATGCAATGATTAAATAATGTTTATTTTATTTAATTAGTGAGATATTTGTTTCTCGGCTCTTTCACTTAGCTTTTGCAAGTCGATCTCGATGCATGCATTTGCGTTTCATAATTGATGTTGCAGGTTTTCGTCCGTTAAGTTCGAACATTATTTATGTTTAATTAATTTTAATTTCCAAAAACTCAGATTCGCAGTAGCAGAAGCAACGTAATAAAATAGAAACAGTTATGGTGTTTATTTGTTAAAAGAAAAAATAAAAAAATCTTAAAAACAAAAATATATTGTACAAAATGTACAATTGTGATGAATCTCGCCTGCCGCAAAATTATTCAAGGCGTTCCACATGCGGCTCCCTGGTTGGCCACCCTTGGTCACGAGTAAGAGCCTAGTACCGCTGAAGACCCGCTGTGTAGAGGAAGCCGCTGCACCTTAAATCCGTCGAGGCTCAAACGTCCCTCCGTCGATGTGGTGTGGAAGTTAGGAGAGGGATGGTGCCATCTCAGTTGTTGTCACTTGACTTTGTTTCAAAATTACAAGGCCCAGTGCCAATATCCATTGCGACACTAAACCTGTCTGCGTTTGACCAGACCTCTTAATTTTGAGCTACGGTCAAGTGACGAGGACGATACCTAATCTAGTGCCCCCCCCCCCCTCAACTTCCATACCACGCTCAATAGTTATGAAGAGTATTGGTTATGGTCACGGAGTATTTTTATGTCGGAAAGAAATAAGCAACCGAAAAACGTTACAAGTAAAAACGTTCCACAAATTTTTTTGTTTAAAAAAACTATATTATAAAAAAGATTAAATGTTCGATTTTGGCTTCAATTCACGCATGAAAGATGCAAGGTACACGCACATTCTTCTGTTTTTTTACAAGTTTCACTAACACTATATGAATTTCTTTACCTGTCAAGTAGTTTGAAAGATTGGGAGAACTTTTACGGTTATGCTTCTGGTTGAAAAAAATAACCCATGTATTTATTTCTCTATTTCAGATGCTTTCCACATGCCTCAGGCCGTAATAGACGAGCTGTCGCAAGTCTTGGAGAAGCGCAAACCTTCCTTGGATAAGAAAACATCCATGCATGCAGCTTGAAACAGACATTTTTTCAACGTAACATGTTTTTCATTTAAAGATGAATCTTATGATCACACACTGATGAAACAGCTCAAATGCAAAGGGGGGGGGGAGCAGCTTTCATACAAAATTTTAATATTTTTATCCTTGCGCAGAGGTAAACTAATTAATGCTAATCGTTGGTTAACATTTGACTCACTTGGGATTGAATTTTGTTTCTTGTAAGGAAATAGGAATATTGGAACTCTGATTTTTACCGGTAAAACCAAATAACTTCTATTATTAAATATTTACTACATTTAACACAAGTTAATTTTATATTAGAGGTTCTTAAATTGTTTTTTTTTTTTTTTAAATCATGCATTCCTTTGCAATAAACTCCTTTCTCACAACCCCCCGGCCGCGGTAGCCGAGTGGTATAGGTATCAGACCGTGGCTTGCCTTGTCACGAGTTCGAGCCCAGTACCACTGAAGACCCGCCGTGTAGGGCAGCGATGCACGTTAAATCTGTCGAGAGCTGAAACGTCCTCCCGTTGGTGTGGTGTGGTAGTTAGGAGAGAGGGGTGCCAGCTCAGGTGTCGTCCACGTCACTTGACCATGGTTCAAAATTACGTGGTCCGTCGCCAAAAGCCCTCGTGT
>BMAV01012625.1:82897-96561 GCA_019973955.1 Trichonephila inaurata madagascariensis
ATTCCCTTATTTTAATTCTCAATAAAATTTCTTAAGCATCCAAGTTGATAAAATTGCCCCCCCCCCCCCTCAAAGTCCCCCTTGTCCGAAGGATTTACAGTCCCACATTTTGTTAAGAACCTTATCCTTATACTATAAAAAAATCCAATCGAACATTTTAAGTATTTTACAAAAAAGGAAATATTCTCATACTTCGAAAAGTTATACAAAAAAAATCGCATTTACCAATCCAAATTTATCATATGTGCACAAAAGGGGGGAATACAGTTCTTAAAAATATGCATAACAATACAGACTACATTATGAAATTCTCAATTATACTATGGAACAATGTTTTATTTAACCCCCCCCCCCCCAAAAAAAAATGGGTGTGGAAATTCCACTGCAAAAAACTTGAAACGTTTTTGTTTTTCATAAATGAAATCGCATCATTTTGTATATATGACATTTCCATTATTTTTTGTAAAGTTTTATATTTACTTTACCAATGCATGTTTCTGGATTATCTTCAAGATAATCCAATTAACATGAAAATGCTGTAATTTTGAATGTTGCATACATAGTTTATTGAACATGGCATGATTTGAAATGCTGTTCAAGTTAATTTGTAGTTTAACCAATGGAAATATTTCAACCTAATGTAAATATTTTTTTGACACATTTTTTTCAACTTAATAAATTCTTTACATTGAATTACAAATGCTGTAAGGGAAAATACACCATCAAAGTTCAATGCTGTATTATTTCTACTTCAATGCATTCTTTTCTCAAAAAATGCAGTACATCCTCAAGAATATTTTGCAAATATTAAAATTCTTTCTTGCCATTACACACTATAGTCCAATATAAAATAAAGTTAAGGGGTGTCCACATCACGCGGCCCGCCAGTGCGTAAGTTGCGGCCTGCCGACTCTTTTTAAAAAATTTTTAAATATCAGGTTTTTAAAGTTTTTTCATTTTGAAATTTATTTAAGGGGAAATTTATATATATCTACAATGCATTTGCCTATTAACTGTTCTTGTTTTAAAATAAATCCTTTTTGATAATAGAAACGTCCTTTAGAATAAAAAGATTTATATTTTATCAAACAGTTACGTTTGATTTTACTATAATTACTTTTTTAATAAATTCGGAACTGTGCATTATGCATATCCTTTACTATGGATGGTACATGATTCTCTGTGTGTGCGACTTTCATTTCTCCTTTTCTGTTTGGAGTGCTGCCCAAAAAGCAGGAGGCAGTCAGAGATGTTTTTTCAAAGTTTAAAAAAATTATTCAGTACGGTTAAGATAAAGGGCAGTGTATATATACTTAATCGTTTGCGAATGACAGCACAATCAAATTTCCCACAGTGAGTAACGAAAGATCAATTCAAAAGGAATTTTCCGTAATTTTCAAGAAAATGGCAACTGTAATATTTTAAACATTTGATCGTTTTATTATTATATTATATAAACAATATTATATTATCTATGTATACATGAAAAATAATGAAACAATTCATTTTGTTTTAAATATTCACTCCAATAAATGTTTTGTTTCCAAATCTGATATAAATGTACATCTTTTTATGTGCGGCCCGCGAGATTATGCTTTTCCAAAGTGGCCCGCAAAATCATTTGGGTTGGACACCCCTGCTTTAAGCTTATAAAAAATCGTCGCATATTTTCTATTTATATATAAACAACTTAAATTTATAAATTCCAACTGAGACAGCAACTATTACAAAAAAGTATTCATCTTACTAGAGTAATGCAACTTACTCAGAAAAATCAATACTTAACCCTCTGACCGGAACATCCGCCTCTCAGACGAGGATGATTTGCTTTGATGCCTGTAGATAACGCTGTGGAGTGATTTTAGGGGTGGGCTGCCTTGACATCTTCAGTTGGACTCTACCCAGTGAGAGAATCACGTGGTGGTACATGGCAATTTTTTTTTTCAACTTACGCGATACGTGCGATTTTTATCACACGGATATTCCAATATTTTTCGTAATTGGTAGTTTTTAATTACTTTTTCATAAATATAAATTTTTAATCAGTTTTTATAAAGATACTAGTCACAATTCTAGTGATAAACATATTGTTTTGTACTTGATTTAACCCTAAACTTATTTGAACCATACTCATGAGCTATAAGGACATTTAAAACAGTTCTCAAGGTATAAAATTCGAACCCGTCTGTCAGACGGATGTTCCTCAGTGCGGCAAAAATATTGATGTTCCGGCCAGAGTTAAAGTTAATCCAATAATACTATTCAATATCCATTTGATATTGATAATTTAAATGTTCAATGCATCCAAGCAGAGCTTATTGCAATAAAATTCAGTAGACACTTAACAATAAAACGATTTGAAAAATCCAACTTGTCTACATACACTTGTAATGAATTTTTTCCCATATCGATAAATTCTTAAGACTTCCAAATTATAAAAAAAATTTTCAGAAATAAAATTATACAGGTGAAGAGAAACATTTCATTTCAAAAAAGATTAATTAAACAATGAACCATTAACAAATTTAATTCTGCATTTTAATTGCCAAGAATATTAAAAATGTCTTGAAATCATTCCTTAAATAAATTAAAACTAATAAACTGAAAAGAGGATATATGCAACCCAAGCAATATACAAAAAGTAAATTCAAGGGAAGAAATGTAGCAAACCTTCCCTGTTTTCAGACTATTTTGCATGTTTTTTTTGCAAAAAATATTAACATTTCCATTTCATAGAATATTCACTTTAATCCTCTTTCAATTGAGGTATGAAAAACTAAACTAATTTCGTAACTACTAATTTTTAGATCATGTTTTCAAAACTTGAAATTTTTATATAACCTAATCAATATTATTTGTATTTAAATCAAAAAGTACAGTTTGTCCTTGTTAATTTAACTTTGAGAATATGAAGTACACCAAAATGTAAGTCATAAAAGACTAATTTTTGTATGCTCAAAATATTTTCTTTAAACTATAAAGTTCAGTTCTAGCAAAAGCAGCAACAGTATGGAAAACAAATTTAAAACTTTGTTTAACTTTACTTTATAAATAGGCAAGTCTCCAAGTATCAGGAGAACTGAATTAAAGAAGCATTTAATGAATTTCAACCTAATGAAACTGAAAATGTATTGGTGCACTTTTAGACCATGACCTTACCTTTGGTTTTGAGAGCAAACCAACAGGTGAAGACAATTGCTTCTGTAAAAAAAATGCTTATATCATGCCAATAAAATTTTACATTGGAAGAACTTTTGAGTTAAGTGCATGAAAAATGTTATCAAAACTAGACGATGGAACAATACTTTATAACTTTCAAATTCACATGTATGCATATTTTATCTCTATTGTGTTCAATTAATGTTAATACACATATCTAATAAAAATCCATTTACATCTTTCATATCTAACAGATTAATGCCATGGATCTTTTACAATTAAACTTTTATGAGCATTTTGTATGTTCAACTGATGTATAAAATTATATGAATTGCTCAGAAAAAAAGGATATCTGATACAAGTATTAAAGACAAAAAAAATGGATGCCAATAATGGTAAAATCAGATGAAAAAACTGTTTCAAGAATAGACTAAAGGATATGGGGGGATAATATATTCTGAAATTGAGATTTTTCCTATAAATACTACATTCAAAGTACTACAAGTTCAATTTCAATACCTGTATTTTCCCATTAAAGAAGCAACACACTGCCAAATTCTTGTAATATTTTTTATGTAATTTATTCTTCCTACATAACTTAAAATGTGCGATTTAAGTTAAATAATCCAACTTATATTTTTTCCATGTCCATATTCTACAATTGAGGCAGCAGTTAAAACTGTTTATTAATAATTATCATTAGGGAAAATTTCACTCTGAAGTGGATATAGAACAAAAAATTTTGGCCAAATATTTGACTATTACACATTAGACTGCTTCATAATAACAGAAATTAAAATTCTACTAACTTATCTTTTGAAATATAAAGGAAAATTCTATATATATAAATGTATCAATTTCTAGTGTATTGAAATCTATATTTAGGAAAATTAAAAGGCCGTTTTTAACTAAAATGCTTGGAAATGTTGTAGAACATGTGTAAAACAATTCCAAAAAATATACATAAAACATTTAAAAATATTTTGTATGAACCAAGTAGTGCATCCATTTTTAAGACCCAAAAAACCAGCAATTAAAAGATGGCCAAATGAAAATAAAACATTTAATTCTGTTTAATCATGCTTGATAAAATACTTCTGGTCAAACTACAGACAAAACAAAATTACCAATCTGTTATTAAAAACAATTTATATATTGATTTTAATAGATAAAAACTTTAATTTCTATAACTTAATCCTCAAAATCCACTTTAATTTCCGAAATTTCTTATTATTCTACTCTTCCCTAAAAAATGTATTCTATAGTCCTATGGAAGTCCAATAGCAACCAAGAAAATGTGTACAGCTTTAAGTTATTCACTTAATTATAGACATAAAACTGAATTAGAATGACATGAAATACGATTAACAGAAAATACTTATATGTTCAGCAATATCACTGAAGTAGGGCACTATATATTAGTTATTTTAATCTTAGATTTTTATAAATTTTCTTCATCTAGTCTTGAAAACTCCATAAATGCAGGTTTTAAGTATTGCTATAATGTTTTATATGTATTCTCGAAACATGTAGGCGCAAACAAAATAGTGCATGTTGAATACTATAAAGAACTGAAAGAAATCTTAACTTGAAGAATTACTGTAACAAATTTTTAGCAATGCTTAACAATTTCCAAGAAAAAACTTTAACCACGAAAAAATGGACTTGTGTTACAACGAAGTCTTGCATGCATCGTGTTAAAATATAAAAAGTTCTGTACATATGCAATTGTTGATGTGGCAATTTTTAAAATTACAGATAAGCTAAAGGTTCTTTTACAGAACTATACAAATTCGATTTAATATTTAACATACAAATACATCACAAAAAGGCAATATAATAAAAGAATTATTCCTTTGTACATATTGAACAAATTATAAAATGAAACAAGTGGTTATTTTACATATTTTTAAAAATAAAAATTAGACAATAGATTTCTTTTATATAAATCAATTTTAATCATGTATCAAAATACAGCACAAAGTTTATAGTAGCAAATCTCTTTTCAACCAAAAATTTAGCTGAAATCAAACTTATAATATGCATGTAATTTGAGAACAAATAAATGACAAAGACTGGAAATTGGAATGACATTTTATTTGGGTACCCATTGGGCGTACCAGTTTTACAAAAAAAGCCAGTTTTTAGGGATATTTAATATCAGAATTCACTGAACAATTAAATGATACATGCCAAGACAGCTGTAAAAATTCAATGGAATGTTACATTTTCAATGAACAGCAAGCCAATTGATTAATTCCAATAACTGCATAAATATGATTGTAAAATAATTTCCTCTTAAAATTTACAAAAAGATTCACACAAAAACATTTAATATAATTTAAATAGCTAAAGTCTTTCAAAAATCAAAAATAAATCCATTTTCAGTAGTATAAAAACAACAGTGGTTCAATTTTATTTTTTATAACCAAATATATGAAGACTTACGCATGACAAAACCTATATAAAATGCAGCAAACACTAACACACACATTTTTTTTCCATTAGCAATGCAAATATTTACTAAACGGGTATGATTTCAATGCTTCATTCTAACACTAATTACTTTTGAAAAACAATAGCACACTATAAAGATTACCTGCTTTCACCCCCCATCCAATTGATTGAACAAACAGAAGAAATTTAATTGATCTCCACTACAATTAAAATGGCCACTTGAACATAAGTTGGTGACTAGCTCCTTCCACATCATGGTAACTGAAAGCAAGCAGGTAGTATATAAAAGAATTAAGTACAAAAATGGAAAAAAGTTTAGAAATTTTTAAGTGTTAAATCGAGAGCAATTCACGGGTGGAGATTATTATTTTCTTGTGGGTTCAGGAGAAGGGGAGACAAGGATATGTATTCCCTCCTCTAACAATACAGATAATGCCACAAGCTGGAGTCTTCACAGAAGTGGAAGATTCAGACACAGAGGGGGTGAATGGCGAACAAACCTGCAAAATACAGTCTCTTGAAATAAAACAGCAACAGAAGATTACTACAATATACAGAAAGTTTATGCACAACGAAATTAATATTTTATTCGAAACCTTTTGAGGCTTATAATTAAAATTTATCAAGACATTTAGTGTACCAACAAATTATTTTTTAAAAGCTCAGCAAATATTATAAATTACACATATCAATGCCAGTTAATGTATTTAGAGCCTTATCAATTCAATTTTACAAAACTTGTACATTTAAAAAAGTTTTCCTAAATAGAGAATTTTGTTTTCAAGTCTCTATAATTTCAGAAGAAAAAACTTTAAGACTATATTTTAAAAAGATAATTGACAATACAATCGATCAAGATAAAATTATCAGAAAATTTCTAGACAAGGATATTTTAATTTTATTACTTATAAAAATACTCATTTCAAATATTAAATGTGGATTAATTTAAGATGGACTGTTGGTATAATTTGTAGAAAGACACTAGTCATAAGTTGCAGTATCTGGAAAAATCTTAAAGATAATCAATTCAAAATTTGAGAGAAAGGGGGAGCTTGGACATTTAGATACAATTAACATCTAATTAGACAACATTTTAGGTACAATTCACTCTTCTAAAATATTTCATACATATTAAAATCTTGCTTAAAGTTGAATGTGCTAATACTCCTTCATACCTAATAGTTATTAGATCGAAGATAATCTCCTAGTTTCTCAACAACTGTGTTGAGCTGGCCTGGTGGAAATCCATCAGTAGTAGCAGCTACTAGGAGGCCTAAAAAATAAACACTTTAAAATTACTACTTTATATAAAGTTATTTTTTATAACAAATGTAATTACAAGTTATTTTCAACACCATACAAGTCACTTGACGAAAACAATTTCTAATCTTTGCCAGATAGCAATGTGACCAATTGTCTCGACATCATATTACTGAGGCAACATGATATTTACCAATAGCTGACCATAATTTTAAGTCAATATCAAGCAAAACAAGTTAAATATATACATTTTCTCCTTTCATGCAATTAGAAGGCCAATTTACAATGGTACAATATTGCGTATAAAACATTTTCTAAGTTTAACTTAAAAAAATTCAACATTAATAAGCTTCACATAGAAAAACTGCAAGTAATATATTTAGAACATAAAGAATCAATATTTACTTAATGTTAATACTCAGTTTTATTGAAAAATAAATAATTTTAGGGAAATAGTTTAATGTATTGTTCCCCTAACTTCTAAAACCATAGGTTCTCGTAACCTTTATGATAAGATTTTAGAGAATACCTATTCTCTCTTTTCATGTTATACTAAACATCAATAACTATATATTACCTACATCAATTTTATTTTGGTATTAACATTAAGAATCTCAGTAACATATGGTAAAATATTATGCGTTAGAAATCTGAAGATAAAAAACATTAATATAATATTACATTGATGACAAATTTCAATTTTGATATCAATTGTAAATTGCCATGTTCAGTTAAGTATAACATTTCTTTCCTTAAATAATAAAATAGTAGCTACACTGAACTCATGTTCAGCCAAATGCAATTAAAAAATTATGTACTTATGTCTACAATCCAGGATAGAAAGCGATTTTATTCATTTTTGAATTTTATTAGTCCTTTGTTTTAATTGAGCAAGCACTTTAAATTTTACAATTCTGGTAATCTACATTTATGAAAGGATCCATAAGCCAACTGTGCATATTGATTTAAAATATTCTGGAAACATCCTGTAAAATGTTGATAGCAAGTAAATCTGGTTCTGTAGATACTGTTTATATGAGAAGTGGTTGCACATCTACTTCAACCTAAATTTATTCAAGTTTCCTTTACAAAAGCAGTTACAGCATTTGTTCCAATCATTCACCTTGTAATTGTTAATTAGATTATTATAAACAGGTCTGTTAAATAAGCTATCATTTTGGATTGTTAGTAAAATTTTGCAGCTTTTAATCTTTCAGAAAATCAAGCACTAATTCATATATAATTAGAAAAGACATCATTCAGGCAAATCTTGAACACCAACAAACTTGCATTTAAGCAGCAAGTGATTGTAAATATTTTAAAGTTGGCTTAACAATGTTTTAATACAGTGCATTCATTTTTCTCCAATACAATAAAGTAACAAATACATTCATGAAGAATTTATATAATAAAATACAGACAATGTACACAAGTATATGTGGGACAGGTTATATTTTAACTATGCAATGAATTAGAATATATGGCATATCAAAGAATTTGATACTTTATATTAACACAGCCTATGTGCGACATTATACAAAACTAAACGCATGGTTGCGAATACAGTATGTATAATATAGGAAATCAAGGTTGCAACTTGATGAGTTATTAATAGAGTTGGCAATTGTGATAATACGCAAGTACCGAATTTTCTAATTATGAAATGAACTCTTATCTCTGGACAATGCTTTGTAAATCCTCAAAATGAATCCTTAACCAAGGCTAGTTATAAGGTTACCTACATTCTCCAACTAAAAGTGACAGACTACAGATGGCGTGAAGTAGTGAAAGAATATTTAGTGGTGGCTGAGGAACTTGACTAGATAAGTCAACAGTTTTACTTTGAATATAAATACCATTGCCTATTTTTATATAGACATGGATGGAAACATATTCAACCAATAAAATACAAGCAAATTTTACCATTTATGAATTACAATGGATGAATCCCTAAACAAGCTGTTCCATCTTGCAACTGCTAGTTTCATTAGAGGCGTGAATGAAAATATGAATATAACATAAAAGCTGGCTCTCTTGCATAGCATGTTACCGGAGAGGATATATTCAATGAATAGAAAAAGCTTCTGCCGATTATAATCTGGACTAGACTAATCTCCATTACCAGACTGTTGACAGAAGAATGAACACATGCAACATAAAGGATTGCTTAGACAAGAGAAACATGTATAAATGAGAAAGAAAAATCTATAACCAATGTTCATGTGTTATATTATTCCCCAGCAACACAACAAGCTTTGTGTTCTAAATGTGGACATTAACAGTATACTGGACCTTGTTGTGAATTTAATAGTCATGCGAGCTCAATTACAGACAGATCACCGACATGTTGAAAGATACACACAGTATTGCAAGATTTACCATATTACACAGCAGTAAGGTGGCTAAATAGCGAGAAAGTCCAGAGCAGAGTAATACATTAATATCTTAATACATTTGCCCATGTCTAACATGGATGAAAGTTACTAGCAAATTTACACAGGCCCATACACATGTCTCACATAAGCAAACTCGAGTCTTTGGCAATTTCCAATGCCCCTCCAAAATCCATTCTAATAAACAGGCTAGATTATAATTAAACTTATTTACCATAGATGGTTCAACTAAAAACTTTTCTAGAATATACCACACATGGTACATTTTGATAATTAGCCATTTGTTAGGAATTCTTTATTATAAAATAGTTGGAATAGAAAAGTTATTACATTTTAATTGCTTTAAATATCAAAAGTAAACAAATAAACCATAAATTAATTTTTACTAAGTGTTTTTGTAGCTTATTTAGAAAAAGTTCCAATAATGAATGAATGACAATTTTGAATACGCTTCATATAGTATATTATACCAAATTGAATTTTTTTATTATTCTTATACTTTGAGTATAACAATTTTATTCTAATATTTTGAAATTCAAAATAAACACATGATCAAGTAGTTTATACTTTAACACTTAAAGATTAACAGATATCCAAGTCAAGAAAAAAAATCATGCTTAAATTTATTCTACATTATTCAAAGATGTATTTAAAGGCCATGTTATACAATAATAAATATCTTCAGTACAAATATGTTACTGCAACAATCACCAACTTTAACTCTCCAAGTTGGCAACCCTGATTTCATATGGGTCATATATGCACTGAATTGACAACTAGGTGCTTTGTTTCATGTGTTGCCACTAGGTTGCGGCAATATGCACAAGTACTATATTTTCTTAAGTTTATGAAAGTATATATATTCAATATATAGAAATTCTAATTTGTATTTTAAAAAAATTTTAATAAATGAGAAAATAAGTCTTAGATTATATACACAAGGGAATAAATCATGACTTGAGTAAGATTTAACACTGACTAAAACTTGTACAAATACAATATTACGAGTATTTAAACCTATTACACAATAAATTTAACAATTACCAAAATGTGACCTAGTATTTAACAAACCATTTTAATCACCAGAAATAATTTTAACATTTGGAAAAAAAAACATTACAGTCCAAGAAATTTAGAAATGTGATAAGCTTTTTAAAAAGCAAACAAACTTAAAAATATCAAGATAAATTATCAGCTTTTAAAGTTCATCCAAAGACTTTTAAACTCAAATTTAAATAGATCTTTAGATTGACAATTATAATTATACTCTTAATAAACAATCCACAATATCAATTACATAACTTAAACTTTCAACAATCCAAGTTTCAAAATAACTTAAATATATATATGTTATATTAATCTTAATATTGTTAATGCTTTATTTAGAGAAAAAAGCTTTGTAATTATATTGATATTTTAATCATTACCGAGTTAAGTCATAATAGCTACACAACTAGTATCAAAATGATGCATAATTACATCCTTATATGCATAAGGTTTCCGATACAGTTAAATTTAATGCTCTGGGATGGTCTAACTCAAAATGATGGATCATTTTTTTTCCCATTTAAATGAGTCAATGATCTTACAAGCATAGCAAATGAAAAAGTACCATTTTATCATGCAGTCTATTCAGTGCCAAATCTAAAAATTAGTTGGATAATTTACATATCAGCCACTTTTTCCTACAAGAGTTGTGCAACTATTGCTTATCTAAACCAAGGTCAATAGACCAACATCTAATTAGTACTCTTTATTTCATCATACTACTGAAAATTATTCATATCAACATTAGGATTAAATCTACATGCTTGTAAAATACTGGAGATAATCTTGATTCTAATATTTGCATTTGACATGGAATAATTTTATCAAATCTAGAAAGTCCCCAAATACAGCCAACAGCAAAAAACCCATTCCCATATGTTCAAACAATTTTGTAAGTGCATGATAAAAATAACAAGTAAATTTTACAAGTTTAATCTTTTTATGCATTTTTTTTTATACATAATCTTTATCACAAATACTTTAAGAATACTTATAATTTGTAAATTTCTGTATTTACTTATTTTTTTTTTATGAAAAATGATTAAAATTTAAGACCAATTTTAAAATGGAGTGTGTATTAACATCCTACTATAAAACTACACTCTACAGCTATTTGTGATGAACCTCTGAATTTTGAACCATTTCAAGTGACGAGGTTGACACCGAGCTGGAACCTCCCTCACCAAACAACTAAACCAATGGAAGGATGTTCGAACCTAAACAGATGTAACATGCATCGGACATTCTACACTAATGACGGATTTTAGTATCACTAGGCTCGAACTCATGACACTCCGGCCACGAGTCCATGCCCTTGACCACCAGGCTACTGCAGCCATTTTTCTATGGAAGCAAACTAATATTCCTTATAATACTGCCTCCCACACAAATGCTTGAAAGCCTATGGGATTTATTAAAATGGCAAAACAATGAAAATTCATAACAGCATTTATATTTGTCCTCGTGTGGCTGCATCTATATCAAGACTTTCTTTTAATTTTGAATGAAATTACGTCATTCTAGCCACCTAAATAAAGCAAACTGATATTATGTTTAAAGTAAACATGGTTTTTAATACATCACTTTTTCAAAATCTTTACCAACTGATGTGCCTACAGACTTGTATAGAAGAAACATGCACATGAATTAGTTTTCTTGCATTTGTGGAAACAAACAGAATTTTGGAAGGTTTTTGGAATTGGAACAGTTTTGGTTTAGCAATTTAGCTGTGTGACAGAATTATATGCTAATCTCATCTTTTGTAACAAATGTTTTCCTTAAAATTTTTACATGACTTTCCCAAGGAAGATAAAAGTGAAAACTAAAGATTGTTTAAAACAATTATTATTCAAATAAAGCATCAATTTTCATTTTAAGAGAAAAAAAATACATGTAGTTAAAAATCAAAGATATGAATAATCATAAAAATGAAGAATAGTCTCCAAGGTTATACTTACAGGTATTTGTAGCAACAATACATAATGCTGAGCTTCCTTTTCTGCCTCTAATTAAAGTACTTTCTGCTGACAAGCAAAAGTATTTATCACCTCCAAGATATATACCAGCTTCTGTAAATGAACCTGGATTGTTTCGCATAGTATCTGCAATTACTTTAAGTTCTGCCTGTGTGACCTACAGAATTTAAAGTTGTATAACTATTCAAATATAGTAAAACTATTTATGGAATTAAAAAAGCAATAAATCTTGGCTCTTAAACTTTAGGACTCTTTATAATTGACAGTTTAATAATCAAATGAAAAAGTCAACTGAAGGTGTATATTCTTATAAATAGTATTCTACCTTGTTGAAAGTCTTATAATTTAAGATTCTCAATATCATTTTAATATAAGTCACTTGGTGCTTTAGCTTAGTTCAAGTATTTAATAACATAGCTTTCCGACTAGATACCGCATTCTCTCATTTAGGATTGACAACCAAACAAAGGATTAGCATGTGTTCAAGATCCACAGTTTTCTCCAAACATAAGATATTTTAATGTCACCACAAAATTTCATCGCATACCATATGAAAATTTAAAATGCAATAATTAAAATGAAATAATTCCTACAATAGGAACTGACGTCAGTTATCAGTGCATATTGAATCGCGTATTCAACAGTTATTATGGACAATAATAAATACGAGACCACATAAAGTTTTAACTTTAACATCTATAAACTTTTTCTATGACAAGACGACATTAAGCTTCGATTTCAGTGACTGTCTACCAAATAAAAAAAAAAAAATTAACATGCGTTACTGACAGATTATGTCGACAGACTATAATGGGAGTCAACGAATTTAAAGGGCACCTTTGACGGGCAGACGACTTATCACGTATTGTTTATATTGCTTCTTATTATATTTTTGTAACATAAGGAAATCGTGTCACGTATTTTGAAAACACGCTTTGTCCAAAATTTGATGCGAAAGAAAGCATGACATCTATAATCATTATTTAATCAAAAGGTAATGTAACAATGATAATATTAACGGAAAGTTTCAGCTTTACAGTATGCGATCAGCACACAAGTAGCAAATTTTTTATAAATCATCACCAAATGCATTCATTCCGCAAAATTTAGGTATTTAAATTGTTGAGATTTAAATTTCAACATTAGGGTTAGAAACCATGGTGGATAGCATGCTTACCGGCGTAACACTGGAATCTTTTTCAAATTTGGCCCATATCGCTCCATCTTGTAAACCTGCAATAGCAGCTAGTCTACAGGATACTTGAGCGCAAATTTGGTTGTCTACGTAAGATTGCCAAGACATTTTTCTATAAAATTTGACGCCTTAACAAATTTTAGAGCCAGGCATGCAATTTAGCACCACCCAAAAACG